>JABUQX010018833.1:10000-57500 GCA_015478945.1 Trachelipus rathkii
GAACCGGATACCTTACATAATCTATTTCAAATAAAAAATATGCATAAGCCATTTTTAACAAAATATAATATAGCATTCTATTAACAACAGTGTATTTAACATCCCTCACTACAGTATTTATAATTTAATAAAACTTATTATCAAATACCTACTCTAAAAATATTATAGGAATAATAAGAATATCCATTAAAATTCAAATTGTTATTCCAAAAATTACAGATAATATATGATTGCGAATGTGGAATGTAACTACAGACCCCAATTTTTCAAAACCCCTGTAAGTCACCAGTGTAGTAGCCATATAGAAATAAAATGGGCTCGTTTGAATATTTAGCTGTCCAAATATTTTTAAGTAAAATGAATTATATTTATCGAACTTAGATAACTTCTTCGGAAATACTGATGTACGCTCAATTCATTACTGGGGTATAGAAGTAGTACGATCTTACTCTAAACTCAAAGATATTTTCTACTAGAATATAAGATATTATTCAGTTGATACAGAGGGCAATAAGTTCATGAAGCCCTGTCCTCTTCACAGTGATTGTGAATTGAGCTAGTATACTCATAATTGTAATAAAATTCATTATTTATCTGATGCAATGCTCTAGTGACTTAGGTAGCCTTGCCAATCAATGACTAAATTTTATTTGTTTTGGAGGTGGAAAATATTCCTCAAGACAGCACTATTTTCACTCGGTTTTTGAACTAAAGCTATATTTGGGGTATCCTCCTGTCTTGAAAAATAAGGACTCCCTTTTACTATCAAATTTTGACTTCCCAATATTCTTTGGATGATTTTCCAATCTTTAGAAGTGGCATTATTATATAATGTTTTTGGTGTACTACTATTCGTTTTATTTTTCTGTGGCATTTTACACTCTTATTTATAGATATGTAACATAATAATTAAAGCATCTATGAATTGTGCATTATTAACAATTTTATGTGAGGTTTATTATATTATGACAAATCTCATGCATTATTGATGATACTGTAAACATTATATATATTATTATATTAATATATATTATAATATATATATATATTTATAAATATATATATATTATATATATAATATTATAATATATATATATTCAATCATATATTATATATATTATATATAAATCTAATATTTAATAACTATTAATTATATATATATATATATAATTAATATAGTTAACGAGGTTGTACTGGATTTACCAGTTCGCGGCGGAATTTTGACATTTTTTCCTAAGGTTCCGTCCGGCTGGACATTATTGAAAAAAAAATTCCGGGCCTGAGGTTACCGGGAATTACTAAGTCTTGATAACGTTAAAAAATTTGCTGGAAGGATTTATTTTATTTGACATAACCCATAGCCCATCTTAACAAGAATATAATGGTAGCTTTGTGTAGTATAAATCTAACGTTATATCATTACACAGTTGTAATTACATACATAAGTCTTTAATTGCAATAAAGTTTTTACACTTAAAATATCTAAAATATAAGATAAATAAGTATAACTCATTATTTCAATCCAAAATTATATTTTAATATATATATATATATATATATATCTTATATTATATAATTATATTAATAATATTATCATATTAATTATATATATAATTATATATAATATACTATATTAATAGTATATAATATTATAGTAATAAACACCTTTTAACTGTGCTTTTATCCCATTTTCAGAGGTAACACAGGGGTACTTAACAGGAAATCGACCTTTAAGGCCGCTAATGCCCAAATCGCAGCACACAACGTGTTTCACAGTCCGAGTTTTGAATTCTCGCCAATGTACGATAAAACTCTACGCTACGCGAACCAGAATTGATACAAGACTTCCTCTCGTATGAGAATCAACCTCCTGCGCACGAGGCGTAAAATATAATATATATATATATATATATATATATATATATACATATATATATTTAATATTAATATATATAATTAATATATATATATTATATATATAATATATGATTATTATAAGTATTAATATATATAATTAATATATATATATATTATATATATATTAATATTAATACTATTAATTAATATTATAATTATATATAAATTATTATAATATATTATTTTAGAAACTGTATATTGCAATAGTCCAATTTTTCAAACTGACTCGTCGCCAGTTTGAGTAGTTAAAGAAATACAATTGATCTATCATTTTGAATATTTAGCTTGCCCCATATTTCTGTAGTAAATGATACTTTGATACAGCCTTAGATAATCTTTCTCAGAAACTGATGATCATCCAATTTACTGTATTGAATGTTAGGTAACAGTCATCATCATTCTCACTACAAATAAAAATATTTATCTACTTGAAATAAGATTTTTGGTTGAAATGGCAACAAGTTTATGAGTCCCCTGCCCTCTTTTCAGTTATTGTAGAATGGTGGTTACTCATTACAATATAAATATAATTTATTTCTGATAGATTGCCACTGTGATTTGGGTCATTGATATGGCAAATTTTGGGTGGAAGAAATTTTACCTCAAGCCTCACTTTGTTTACACGGCTTCGAGATCTATTCGCTATTTTGGGGTGCCCAGTGTTCTAGAAAATACAGGATCCCCTTTTACTATCCAAATTTTTGACTCCAGATATTCTCTTCGTGATTAATTTTCGCATATAATTTATTAATGAAGTCGCTTTGTATAAGTTTTGGTGAACTTACCTTGTTTTATTTTTTTTTTAAGTAAAATAGAACTTTACTCAGATCAATGAAATAAAAATAGAGAGAAACATTAAAAATAAAAAAAATCCGTTTTATGAAAAATTGGCATTTTAAAGCTCAATTTAGTGAGGTTATTATAATTAGACGATTAACTGTAATGCAATTAATGAACTAAATTTATTCAAAATAGGTATGTTATGATAATATATATATATATATTAATATAATATTTATTATATATATAATATATATAATATATATTATTATAATATATATATATATATATAATATATTTAATATAATAATTAATCATATATAGTATAGTTAATATCATATTAAATTTTAATGAAATTAATAGAATTAATTATTTTTAACATATCTTACCAGTAAGGAAATGTCATTAGAAATTCCGGTTGTTGGCACGATTCGCCCGGAATTTTTTTTGGCTTGATTCCGCTAATTCCGGTCCGAGGCCTGGAACCGAAAATTTTCAGTCCGGTACAACCCCTAATATATATACTATATATTATATATATATAAAATTTATATTATAATATATATAATAATATATATATATATATTATATATATATATATTAACATTAGTTATATATATATATATATTAATAATTAATTATAATAATATTATTATTATATGATCTATAACTTATATAATTCTAAGTATAAAAATTTCATAAGGATAAAATCTTATAATATTAAATATAATGTATATATATATGTATTTTAAGATAATATAGTATATAATATATATATTATTATATATATTATATATATTAATATATATATATATATATATATATATTAATATATATATAATAATAATATAATTATTATATAGTATATATATTCTAAATATAAATAATATAATATATATTGTCCATATGTAATATCCAAGTCTTTTCCCTTTTCATCTCTAATAATGAGTCAAAGAAATCTTATTACAGGTAAAAATTTACACTTTCAATGATACACATGAAATGAGATGCTAAAGTCCAATATTTATGTATGTTTTGATTTAAAACCTTTTTTAGAAACACTTTCGGAGTTTTGAAACCTTTTCAAAGGAGAAGAACTATATTTGCCTTTGGAAGAACCAAAGGTATGTATGTAAATAATGACTTACTCTCCCTTTCCATTTTTTACATTTAGATTAGGTCCTATTTGCTGATTATCATTTCCATATCTTTAAAAACTTTAGTTGAGAGACTCTTTCTCTCTATTTCAAGCAACCTGGTTAGGGAGCTAATTTGGTCACCAAGCCAATCAACCATAGGGACCACATCTCATACCAAGACAGCAGTCTAATTTCTGGAGCAGCTACAATTCCTAATCAGGCTGGGAAACCTAGTAGTCCCAGTTACTGAGTTTTTTTTTGCATTATACTCCCTATAGTCACCTCTTTCCATTGACATTCTTTGTACTCCAAAGTTACCAAACTTGTTATCCCATTTATCAACCTTATCCTCACATGTACTCTACACTAAAAATTCTAAAAATCTAGGAACTCTTGAGAATTGTAAATATATTTACATATATATATATACCGTATATGTATATAAAAGAGAGGAAAAAGTAGTGTCAAATGAATGAATGTGAAAAATGAGGTAAATGAAGTGTGTATAAATATTTTTTATTAATCAATTTAATATTTCTGAAACTCAAATAAAGATAACAATAACCATGTTTATCATCAAAATCCTAACGATCGCTACATGTTTATTCAACAATCAAAAAGTCACAACTAGGTTAACTCACATTTCTTTTCATTATTTGTCTTTTTATTATTATTATTACTTTCTATCCCTTATTATTTTTCTCATTATATATTATTTTAATTATTATTAATTATTATATTATTATTTCGACTATATATTATAATTTATTATTCCAGCCTGTCCCACAAAAATCATTACACCACTTCTTGCTTCTAACCTATGTAAATTTTTTTGTTTTATGTTGCTGATGTTCTGAGTTTCATTCGACATCAGAGTAGTGTTTCTTGATAAAGAAACCACGTCCTCTGGAGGCCCAACGCAACCTTCCACAGCTATTCCAAGAGGAGGTTTCCACCTTCTAATATCCGTAAGTTTCTCTTTTCCCTTTTGTTTTAATAATATTATATTGGTAGCAGAGCGTAGTTCTATACTACTCTAAGTCTCGAATACGCTACCTTTTTCCTCTCTTATCTCTAACTGTCCTATTTTCAAACTTTGCTAATTTCTAATATACTACACAAGAATATACAATATTACAATCCCTTCTCTAATCTCTAATATACAGAAATATTGTATACCAAAACCTCAACATTGTACTCATAATACCTAAATATTATCAACATCAATATGGAACATAAATTTACAGACAAGGAAGTTGCGCACACGGGAGAAAGTGAACTAGATAAACAAAACATTAAAATCACACCAGTGATTGGTCAAACAACACAAGCTGAGGTAGTTGATGTGTTGTCTAGCATTACAGCACATTCAACAGGCTCAGTTTTAACAATACCTACATCTTCTGTAACCTATTCGACTGCAGTTTTTACCGTGAAACCGTCTGATTACATTACTAATTCTCAAACAACAGCGAGCCAAATACCACCTTCGCTGACCTTTCCCATAACTCCATCCCCACTTGCTAATGCAGTACCACACTTAACTACAACCAACTATATTCCCCAAAATCCATCTACTTCGGGTCCATCCCCATACTCATTTACTATTCCACCAGTTACTTCAGGTTCAGCCCCATTTCAGTTTACTATGCCATCAGGTATTCCTGGTCCATCTATGAAATCTTTTCCAAATCAACCACATCCCCATTATCCATCTGCAGAACCACATATAGATCAACAGACAGTAAAAGAATTGATCCTCCAAAACCAACAAATGATGTGGGTGATAATGCAAATGTTACAAAGTCAAAATAACCAAGAACAACAGAAACCCAAAAAGATGATTCTTATAGGAAAGTTTAACCTGACGAATGGAGAGACTTCCCCACTTTCTAAAGAAGTATTTGAGGATTATGCAAATTAGTCCTACCCACTGTCTCCGATGCAGATGGATGGAGAACATACCTCGGTTCGCATTTGGAGGGTGAAATAAAACAAGTTTATGACATCTTGATGAGAGGCAGTGCAGATTATGCACAGATAAAACATGATCTTACTGAATTCTACCAGTCGTATTTGGATAAGCAAATCAAAAATGACATTAACAACTTCTATGATGCTCAATTACTTCCCAATGAGAAAATTCCCTTATTAGCTGAGAAGGCTTTCCCTCATTCCGATGTAAGATCACTAAGAATGGTTAGGGATAAACTAATTAATAGTTTACCTTCCACCTTGATAAAAACTGTTAAGTCCCAAATCATGATTTGTGAGCTACCCCTGCGGGGAGAACTCCTTGCATGGGATGATCTAATAAGACTATAGACCAAAATTACGACCAGCTTCATTTAGATGAACCCACTGGGCTGTCATCTACCAACCGTCTCCCATCAACCCCTAGCTCACAACCTGACTCATAGATTCTTACTACTTTCAACCAACTTCCAGCACCCTCTCATATTAACCAACTCAAGAATTTTATATCAACGAAGGCCTCCGTGCAACCCCCCTATAATTTCCACAACCTAAAGTAATCTGGTCATATTCTCAGTTGCCTGCACAACATCCACCTATTTTTTAACTATAATTCTTCTCTATCCCTCAAACAATTACAAGCATATCACTGTATACCGACCAGCAACTGCACAAGGGCCTTTCTAACAACAGGAATTCCCACGATCTAACAGCGATAGGTTTCCAGCCAACAACCAGCAAGGCCTAGATCACCAACCAAATGTAACTACTGCAAGAAACCTGGTCATGATATTAGAGAGTGCCGAGCTAGGCCTTATTGCCGTTTTTGTGGCAAAAGAGGTCACGTTTATGACGATTGTTACCTCTCTAAAAATAAATGCATTCATTGTGAAGAGGATGGCCATGTGGTCGAAGACTGTCCCAACAGACGAAACCAACAACAAACTCGCGACGATTCCATGAACTGCCCTCTTTGCAATGATCCAAATCATTTGGGAATGAATTGCCCACGACGAACCTCCAGTCGACCTTCAAATTCGGGAAACGGAGGGCCTCTGTGGTGAATGACCTACCCACGGAGCCACCCGTAGTTTCTCCAGTAGCTTATCTTCCACCTCTACCAAAACGACTTCCAAAAATACGTTCAACGACTGAAAGGTCACAGTGTCGTAGGGCCTACAGGTAACATGCCACAAGTGGACCTAACTTAGGTAAGCTGTACAAATTTTTGCAATAAAAGAAAAAAATTTGGTACTATGGATTATTATTATTATTATTCTTATTGATTATATATTTATATTATTATTATTAATATTATTATTATTATTAATAATATTATTATTATTATTATTATTATTATTATTATTATTATTATTATTATTATTATTATAATTAAAATTATTATTATTATTATTATTATTATTATTATTATTATTAAAATTATTATTATTCTTATATTAATTAATTAATGACTAGTATAGATCGTTATTCAGTATGGAGAGTTTGGATCGTTATAGAATTCGTATTCAGTATTCATATTAAAGATCACTATAGCATTCGTAATATAGAATAATAAAACACTTTAAAGAAATTATTATAGAATATAGTTAAAATTAAAGTTTTGTGTAAGTATGTGAGTGTTTAAAAATGCTTGTGTGTGTATTTGATGTACGTAAATATGAGCGTGAGTTCATATGTTTGTATTTAATTTTGTTCGTTAATATGTTCAGAGTGGAAGAAATGCGTGCGCAAGTGTGTAGGTACGAAAGATTGTCCCAGTCAAATTAGGTACATTTTGAATATTATGCACTAAAAAGATAAAAAAGGATAAAAAATGGATAGAAAAAGGTGGTAAACGGAGTAGGATTGAATAAATGTGAAACGTAAACAATAACATGTCTAAATTTCTTTTAATAGATAAAGAAAAGTCCGAAAAAGAGAAAGCAACACCTGGTACAAAAAATGTAAATATTATAGTAGAAATGTGAGTCTGGCAACAACTGGAAAATTCTGACAACGTGGTAATGACGTCATCAAACCCAAGTTGAATTGGGGTAGAGCATGGAAATTTTAGTCATTCTTATTCTGATTCAGATCTGAGTAGTTGTCCTTTGAGCAACTTGTATTTATATTATTAATTTGTGAAAACTTTAAAGATTACCGATTTTGACTGACTGATTTTGACCAATTGACTTGTGGAATTTACTAAGGTAATATACTGCTTATTGTGTATAGTTTAATTGGTACTAAGTTATAATTGGAAAAGCAACGAGAAAACCAATTTGGATGGTTTTAAGCAAAGGCTTTAACCTTAGCATGGTGACAGGCTATATTTTGAAACTTAGGCTTGTTAATAAAGAACTAACTTATATTTTGAATTTTAGCTTTAATAGTGAGCAGTTAATGTTTAAAATTTATGAAATTAGATTTGATATTGAATGGTTAAAGTTATAGGTCGAACTTAACTATTAATGTGCAAAGGTAATTGCTATATTTTTGAACTCAGATTTATTATTAAATAGTTAACGTTATATGTTGAAACTTAACTGTCGATGTGCAAAAGTAACTGCTATGTTTTTTGAAACTCAGATTTATTATTGAATAGTTGAGTTATATTTTTTGAAACTGGACTTTATATTAGATAGTTAACGTTTATATTTTGGAAACTTAAGACTTTATATTAGGAAGTTAACGTTTATATTTTTGAAACTTAGACTTTATATTAGAAAGTTAACGTTTATATTTTTGAAACTTAGACTTTATATTAAAGAGTTAACATTTATATTTGTGAAACTTAGACTTTATATTAACGAGTTAACGTTTATACTTTGAAACTTAGAATTTATATTAGACAGTTAACGTTTATATTTTTGAAACTTAAGACTTCATATTAGAAAGTTAACGTTTATATTTTTGAAACTTGACTTTATATTAGACAGTTAACGTTTATATTTTTGAAACTTAGAATTTATATTAGAAAGTTAACGTTATATTTTTGAAACTTGGACTTTATATTAGACAGTTAACGTTTATATTTTTGAAACTTAGAATTTATATTAGAAAGTTAACGTTATATTTTTGAAACTTATACTTTATATTAAAGAGTTAATGTTTATACTTTTGAAACTTAGACTGTATATTAGAGAGTTAACGTTTATATTTTGAAAACTAGATTTTATAGTGACTAGTCAACGTCAGGATTTTGAAACAGCTTTTTATTTGAAAAGTTATTGCTGTCTGTTTTGAACCTTAGCTGTTATAGTAACTAGTTAACGTCGAGATTTTTTGAGAATTAACTTGTGATTTATGCAGTTGACAACTGAAGTTGTGAAAGTTGATTAACGGAATTTCAACATAATTTTAGATTTGTTTACATTCGAAGTTTATGAACGTAACTTAACAGATTTTCAAAATAAATTTAGATTTGTTTTCAATTCCAGTTTATGAAAGTAACTTGACCGGTTTTCTATGCAATTTTAGATTTGTTTTAATTTGCAGTTTGTGACAGTAACTTAACAGATTTTTGAAATAATTTTAGATTTGTTTTCAATTACAGTTTATGAAAGTAACAACAGATTTTCAGGATAATTTTAGATTTACTTTCACATGAGGTTTATGAAAGTTACTTAACAGAGTATTATGAAGTTTTAGATTTGTTTACATTGCTATTCTTAAAAATACAGGTCACAAAGCTCTACCTCCTCAGTTTATGAAAGTTACTTAACAGCTTTTTCTGGAAAATTTTAGATTGTTTTTCAGTGACAGTTTATGCAAGTAAGTTGTGAAAGTTACTTAACGGAGACTGGACTTACAAAAAATTTTGAATTTAGTTTTCCATTGGAAATAGTTTACAACAATTTGACAATTTTAGGAATAATTTTGAATTTAGTTTTTCTTTGGAAATAACTTATAATAATTTGACAATTTTAGGAATAATTTTAAATTTAGTTTTCTTTGGAAATAAATTGCAACAATTTGACAATTTTAGGAATAATTTTGAATTTAGTTTTTCTTTGGAAATAACTTATAACAATTTGATAATTTTAGGAAAAATTTTGAATTTAGTTTTCCATTGGAAATAGTTTACAACAATTTGACAATTTTAGGAATAATTTTGAATTTAGTTTTTCTTGGAAATAACTTATAATAATTTGACCATTTTAGGAATGATTTTGAATTTAGTTTTTAATTGGAAATATTTTACAACATTTTGATACTTTTAGGAATAATTTTGAATTTAGTTTTTTCATTGGAAATATTCTACAACATTTGGATAATTTTCGGAATAATGCGGAATTTAGTTCTTTTTTATTAGAAAATATTTTATAATAATTTGATAATTTTGGGAATGAATTTAAATTTGTTTTCAGTGGAAATATTTTATCACAAGTTGATACGTTTGGGAATAACTTTGAATTTGGTTTCATTGGGAATATTTTACAACATTTGAATAAAGTTTAAATTGATTTTTTGTTATTTGGTTTTCAATAAACATGGTTACAGGTTTTGCTTTTATATATCGTTTGAATTAACATAAATTGACATAACTTGAACTAGACACACTTTTATAATCGCAACGAGGTTTGGGTATTGACTTGACCGTTTGAAATTGTTCTTTATGATGCATTACTGTGATATATATATGATTTCGTTTGATGATCTTGAAGCAAATGACCTTTGAATATTCTCATATCTCTCTAGTTGGGAAAAATAAAGTTGATTTCTATGCCTCAATTACTTAGCTTCTTCCTCTAGCTACTCAAAACAGTCTTCCATAGTAAATAAAATTAATTTTATGAGTTGATTTTATTGATACTTGAAGAAAGGTAAAACTATAAAAAGTCATTGCTGGTTGACATGCTGCATTGAAAGTCAGTTGATAATAATACTCTCTTGTTGATAGAACTGAAAAAGAAATCTAACTACAAGGTTTATAAAAGCATAACAAACAAGGCTAGTCTTTTAATTAAAAGCAGATAAAAGAAGGTAAAACTAAGGGTGAACAATAAAAGACAACAAAAGCATTTATTAGGTAACCAGATAAAAAGGATAAAAGGTAATAAAAAAGTTTATTAAATTGAAATAGGTAAACCAGATGCAAGAATAATAAGGAACCACAAGCAGGATTAATAAGATTTAAACATAGCAATAAAACTGACTTTGGTTCTGTAAATACAACTCTGATTCGTTTGTAAACACAACGCAATCTTTTGTTTCGCAGGAGTATAACAACACTATACGATCATAACTGGATTATTTTTGTTGTTTTCTTACTCTCTCACTGGAAGTTTTCTTTTCGGTGGTGCGGTTGAATTATAAGGGCCATAATCTGCCAGTTGACACCGCACTACTACAGAAGAAAAGCTTGGTGCCGTGACCAGGATTTGAGGAGGTTATTGCGGAAGAATAAGTAAGGAAAAACCTAGTGAAGAGAGTGAAAAAGAAGTAATTCCGACAAAGTAAGCCAAAAAAGTAAAAAAAAAAGAGAGAAAAAATGGAAAGACCAGAAAATTTAAGTGCAATCCCAGAAGGACAAGAAGATCATAGACCCGAAGAAGTAGAGATACCCGGAACAGAGGGTGGATTCAGAGAATCCACGCCAATAGACGCAAATTCTTTAGAAAATGCAGGGAATCAGTTTGTGAAATGGAAACTACATTGGAGCAAGTAGTGCAAGTAAGAGAACCCAATCCTCCAGATTTGGTTCAGGAACCGGAAGGGGTGGTAGATCAATTGCCACCTACACCGGAGCATGAAACGTTGTATAATCCCCATGTAGCAAGAACTTTGGTACCACCACCGTTGAAGTTTTCGTTGGACTCAGGATGGGATTTTGAGGAGTTTCTCCATGAGTTCGAAGTATACTGTTCTTATACTTATTCTAGGGTGCCAGAGACGTGGAGTCGAGTTTTGGGAAAATATCTAGAAGGTGATATTCTTGAAGCATTTGAGAATATAGAAGGAGGAAGGATTAGGTACACGCAAGTGAAAGAGAAACTTCGAAGTATTATAAAACAATTGGCCACCAGTAAAGATGTCTTACTGACAAGGTTTTGGGCCACTAGTAGGAATAAAGAAGAATCTATTATAAACTATTCCATGAGACTGGATCGATTAGCCACTTTGGCAGGAATGGATAGTGCACAGGCACTTTATGGACAAATGAAGACGTTGAAGATTATGGACAGTTTGAGTGAAGATGCTGCTGCAAAAGTAAAGTATTCCACTTTGGCTGAGCCTGACATGAGTGTCGATCGGATTATTGAATTAGCTCATAATGTGGAAAAGTGTTTTGAAGTAAAGACAAGTAAAGAAAAAGAGGGACCTAGTAAGTCTAAGAAAGTAGTAGCTGAGAAGCGAAAAGAAGTACAAACTACAGAAGCACGAGTGGAAACACAGCGAAAAGTACAGTGTAACTTTTGTAAAAGGGAAGGGCATACCGAGGAAAAGTGCTATAAGAAAAATAACTGTTGTTTTTGTTGTGGCAAAAGAGGACACCGAATACAGGAGTGTAGATATCGAAGACCTCAAAATGAAAGCGCTGGTACGAGTAATAGACCAAATAATGCAGATACAGCTAGTAGTAGTCAAGGAGCCGTAGGAATCACACTAAATTGTCCGTTTTGTGGACAAGGTCACCTTATGAAAGATTGTGAACAATTTAGAGGAATAATGAGTGCAGTTAGACCGGCGGAAAACAAGTAACACCCTTGAGTAAGCAAGGTATCGAGGGTGTGGGAAGTAAAAACCTTGCCGTGGCAAGTTTGGACCAACGATTATACGTATCTTTGGATACGTCAAAAGGAAAATTACGAGCTTTGATTGATACAGGAGCTGAAGTAAACCTTATGTCTTTGGACATAGTGGAAAAGTATAAATTGAAGGTAATTAGTCCCCAAGGATTGCAATTGGTGGGGGTGCATGGTGATTGCGAACCAGCATATGGGGAAGTGTATTTTTCATTTAAATTGGGGGGATCTCTTGTGAAAAATGAGTTATTTGTAGTTAGTACCAAGACTAAACACGATCTGATTTTGGGAATAGATTTTGTAAAGACCCATTGTTTGAGTATCGACTTAGAGGAAAATAAACTTAATTGTAAAATGCAAGGTCAGGAAATATGTTTAGGTGAATTGAGTCAGAATAAAGTTTCTCTAAATAATGTAGAACTAAGATTAAAGAAGAAGACTGCTATTAAACCAGGATATGTACACCGAGTGGAATTGGATTGGCCTAGTAATGTCGAAGAACCATACTTATACAGAACGGAGAGAACAGGAAATGAATTAAATAAGTTGGGATTATTAGTGGCTAATGCTGTTAATCAGGGGCCGTAGGCTTTTGTTAATGTGCTTAATTTGGGGGATGAAACGGTTCAACTACCATCAGGATTAGTTATGGCCAAGGCCATAGAACTTCGTGAAAAAGGAAATGAGCTGTTAGAAGTAGAACAAATCAGAGGACAAACCACCGATGAGGTGGTAAATTTAGAAGAAAAACCATCAAGTGAGCGATTTCAATTAGGAGAAACTGATTTAAGTAAGGACCAAAAGGAAATGGTTGTCGAGGTCTTGAAAACGTTTCAAGATGTGATTAGTAAGGACGATAACGATGTAGGATACACTGATAAAGTTAAACACAAGATTAAATTAATTGATGAAACCCCAATAAAACAAAAAGTTAGACGGTTTAATCCTAGAATACAAGCAATGGTCGATGAAGAAATAAAAGTATTGGAAGAACAGAATATAGTACAAGCGTCTAAAAGTCCCTGGAGTAGCCCAGTTGTACCTGTCGTCAAGAAGAATGGTAAAATCCGTGTATGTATTGATTATAGGGCTTTAAACCAGAAGACAGTGAAGGATAGTTTTCCGTTACCCGTTGTGAATGACTATATCTATAGTCTGAAGGGAGCGCAGTATTTTTCCTTGTTGGATATGACCAAGGGATATTACAATGTTCCCATGGATGAAACATCAAGGCCGTTAACTGCTTTTTCTACGACAACCAAACACCTTGAGTTCGTTAGATTGCCATTCGGTCTCAGCAATTCTCCGGCGACATTTCAGCGGGTGGTTAATCTAATGTTACAGGAATTCGATTGGACGCAGGTTATAGCATATTTGGATGATATCCTGGTGTTAGGACGAAATTTCGAGGAGCATTTAAGTAATTTGACCAGAGTGTTAATCAAATTAAGAGAATACAAGTTGAAAATAAAACCTGAAAAATGTAACATTTTTAGGAAACAGATCAGGTTTTTGGGACAAGAAGTCAGTACAGAAGGTTTATTACCAGTGAAAGAATATGTAACAGCCATAAAACAAGCCGCGGTACCAAGGACAATCAAGCAGTTACAGAGCTTCTTAGGAAGTGTCAATTATTATAGGCGACATATACCAGAAGCCGCCAAGTTAAAGAAGCCACTTTCCCAGTTAACCTCCGGAAAAAGTTTAAAGTGGTCCTTAGAATGTCAGGAGAGTTTTGAACAATTGAAAAAGGCATTGACGGAGGCTCCGATATTGTCCTTTCCGGATTATGAAAGTGAACAACCATTGGAGTTGTTCGTGGATGCATCAGGGACTGGTGCCGGTGCTTGTTTGAAGCAACAGCAGGAAGGGATATCAAAAGTAATAGCTTATGCTTCTATGTGCTTTAGCGGAGCGCAGATTAATTATAGCACGTTAGAAAAAGAGTTGGCTGCATTAAGGTGGGGGATTAAAACATATAGAGTGTTCCTAAGATGTCGTAAATTTATTATTTGGTCAGACCATCAGCCATTGACATACCTGCATAATATGGCTGGGGTTAATTCTCGAATTGCAAGAACTCTCACTGATTTAGCAGAGTACGAATTTGAAATCAGGTACATCCCAGGAAAGTTTAATCACATCAGTGACTTTTTATCAAGGTGTGTACCGCAAGAAGAATCGATGGCAGAGGCCTCAGAAAAAGAAGAAGATTGTATTCCGGTGGGATACAAAGTCAGAGAAATTTCAGGAGGGGGCGATTCATTATTTAAAGCTGTGGCTTTGTACCTGTTTGACACAGAAGAACCACACAAAATTGTGAAGAGAAAGATTCAGCTACAGCAAGTACAAAGAATCTCCAACAATATTTTTTGGCGGGACCGGAAGTGAGGAGAAGAGATGTTCGGCCAAGATTATTTGCGGCGACAAGAAGGATGGAGGACGGCCGATGCCAGACGTGCGCCACTTGAAGGAAGGGGAGAGGTCTGGGCGGCGGCGTGATGAAGTTTTTTTTTTGATGAGAGAGTGTCTTTACAAGAGAGAAAAGCGAGGAAGAGAGAAGAGATGAGGCGGGGTGAAGAACCCGCGCCACCCCCCCACGGCCCGAAGCCGCAGGGGGAGGGGGGAAAACCCCCGAGAGGGGTGGCGAGGGGTTTAGATTTGTTTGTTTAAGACGAAACGGCGTGAGAATCGTGGGCCGTGGGTCCCCCCCCCCCCCGAAGGACGAGGGCCGGTAGAATGCCGGGGGGGCGGCAAAACCCCGCGGAGCGAGAAACCCCCCTGAAGAGAGAAACCTTGCCCAGCGAGAGGACCATCCTCAAGAAGACGAGAGAGAAGGACAGTACAGCAAGTACAAAGTAATCTCCAACAATATGGATTAAACGACAGTAAATGTCAACGACAACAACTAAAAAGAATGACCAACGTAGGAACTTTGGTTACTGCCGAAGTAGTGGAAGCTTGCGCTAAAGAACATGCTATATCTATATGGGTGTATCATAATAAAGACCTGAAGATACAGTATAATGCAAATCATGAGAAAGAACTACCAGTTTGTCCGCTAAATTGTATTCATGGAATACATTTTAATCTATTGATTCCAGAAAAGAAAGAAGTTAATATTGTTCAACCGGTTGAAAGAGGGACTGATGTCGTAGATGACTTGATTGAGTTTAGGGAGCTTGGTGATGTGGTAACGGATCTGATTGACTTTACATCGGATAGATGTAACTCAAGGGAAATAGTGCTGTTTAATCTTGTTGGGGAAGAAGAAGAAGAAGCAGAAGAGGAGCGGATAGGGTATCGAGAAGAAGTAGAGTACACAGAAAGTGAAAGTGAGAGCGAGGAGGAACAAGAAGATGCAAGTATTAAAGAACCGGATTCAGATCAAATGGAGTTACCCCAATTGTTGAGTGCTTTGAAATATATTTGTGACGAAAGTAGGCTCCAAGAACAAATTAAAGAACGACAAAGAGGAGACAAACAATTAAAGAAATTATTGGAAATAATAGAACAAGAAAATACCGAAAAAGAGAAATTAGAGGAGATGGACCAGAACCCTATCGTGCGACCATTTAAGAGGTATATAGCAGACATAGAAAGTAAAGAAGGGAAATTAATACGGAGGAACGGGGAACAGACGATACCTCTTATAACATATAACGACTTGAATAGTTTATGTATAGAGGTACACAAGAGATACTTCCACATGGGTCGTGATAAATTAATACAGAAAATAAATCAACTAAGTTGGCACCCGAAGATATATCAAGTTTGTAATAATGTGACACAGGTTTGCTTAAAATGTCAAGAAAATAAAGGGATTCCAGCTCGATGAAGTAAAGAACCAACATGGAAAATACAAGCGAGAGGGCCGTTTGACATCGTAGCATTTGACTTAATGGAATTACCCACAACCGTTAAAGGGAATAAGTACATGTTGGTGGGCATCAATGTATATACGAAGTGGTTAGTGGCTGTGGCCATTCCCAATAAAAAGGCGGAAACAGTTTTGCAAAGTTTTAAAATTATACTACCAACATTCTTAAAGAATCCCAAGGAAATCCAAACTGACAACGGATCCGAATTCAGAAATCAAATATTGGATAAGTTTTTGCAAGACAAACAAATAAATCATCGGTTAACAGCCGCTAATACCCCAGCTACTAACGGAATTGTCGAGAGGGTGAATCGTACTATATTGAATATGTTGCGCATGTTGGACGATGTGAAAACATGGGACGAGCAGTTGGGAGATATAGTCACGGTATACAATCATAGTTATCACAAGGAATTGCGTCAAACGCCAGCCAGCTTATTTTTAGATAACATCAAGAAACAGGAGCCAAAGGAAAAAGTATGGAAAGACAAAGATCCGAAGTATGAACCTTTCAAATTAGGAGAATTAGTGTTAAAGAAAAACATTTATAAAGGACATGCTGTGGACAACAAATTAGCTAAAAGATTTCATGGGCCATATCAGATAGTTAGAATGTATAACAATGGTGTCCTGTATGATATACAACATCAATATCGCAGTACATTGTTGTATAGGGTGCATCAAACCCACTTGAAAAAATTCCATCAGGATCCAGAAGAATTACAAACGATACCTATAGAGCAAGAAATAAATAAGGAAAATGAAGAAAATGACTCTGAAGGTTTTGAACCGTTAGAGTCAGAAGTGACAGTGTACGACTTTGAGGGTTTCGAACCAGAGGAGAGACGAAATACTTTTGCCCTAAATTGGGAGAAACTTGAAAGATATAGTATTCCTACAAGGACGGAAGAAAAGAAAAAAGAAAAACTTGATGTAGGAATACAAGTGGAGGAAGCCTGGAGACAAAGATTAAATTTTGAAGAAGGATCCGAAGAAATGTATCATTTGGATCATACAATATATTATGATACTGTAAACATAGAATCTTGGATAAGAGAAGAATTAGATAGGGATTAAGAAATATAAAACAAGAATTGTATAAAATATAACTATAAATATAAAAGGGGTAATATGTGTTACTATGGTCTTGAATAAAATATTATTATAGCCGAGGCTAAAAAAGGAAAATAACTGATTGGAGTATGGTTTGCAATGGCGACCAATATCTTATAATTATTGCTTAGGCAATAAAGAAAATAAATTAATTTTTGTTTGTTTGTTTTATTTCAGATGATGAGTGGTAGACAAGTCGAAATTGCAGGAAGTTCCCGTAGGGAGCAACCAGCTACGGAACCTAGACGTGGACCCCGACAAGAAAGATCAAGACGAATGGAAACTTATCAAGAAAAATTAGTTATAGTTGGTGATAGCAGGGTACAAGCGCTATCAGAATTTGTGGAATACAATCCCTACAAAGACACACGGTGTTATTTTTCTAATGGGTTGAGAACCCTAGAGATTTTGAAATTAACCGATGCTATTTTGGAGAGGAATTTGGAAAAAGAAGAGAATCTGATCCAGCTTGTAATTATCATTGGATTGCAATGTGACTTGACAAGATTAAGGACTTTCCGCAATAGTAACACCAAAATCATGGTTCCTAACACTGAGTTGGAAAGAAAATTTGGTCGTTACAATTGGACGACAATTGAACAGATGGGAAATTGCCTATCCATTCTGCAAAGTTATATTCACGGTGCCATTTGTCCCCGATTTTGACCGGTATAATTGCAAACGATTGAGAACACCCTTGATTAGACCGTCCGTACCAGTACAATATACACGAAGAACTAGTCAACATTATCTTCGAGAGTTTGTGGGGTTGACAAATGACTTCTATGATAATTGGTCGGAGTACATCTGCCCTAAACCCCTTGCACTGGCGAGGATGGGGCAGTATACTTGGGCGGCCTGTAAGAAAAATAAGAAACGTAGGGCACAACATCCACCTAGAGAAGCTCAGGAGCCGTACCCAGGTCAGACCACCGATGGACTCCATATGAAGAAAACCGTAAAACACTTCTGGCGCCTATTTAAAGCTAGCATTAAGCAGTTCAAGAGGTATAATAAGCGAGGTTATCAATGGGAGGAAAATCATAGAGAAATGACCTTATGGGCCTTAGATATACCTGTAAATGAAGATAGTGATCTAAATGAAATTGAAATTCAGAACATCGAAGAAGAGTTACAAAGGAGATTAGATAGAAGAACCTGGAAGAAAATAAGGAGTGGATGGGAGGAAAGAAATTTCCTGAAAGAACCTGAAAACATGGAACAATTCAACATCCATAAAATAGAGATACAAAAAGGAACGGATTTACGTATAGTAAAAAAGATCTTGAAATACAGTGAGATAAAAATCGAGGTCACTGAGGCAATAGAACGAGATTCTGAAGAGGAAGAAGGCCATCTTGCGGTACGTCAAGCCTAAACAACCATAGCTTGAGCTTCGGAGGGGAGGTGTCGTAGGGCCTACAGGTAACATGCCAAAAGTGGACCTAACTTAGGTAAGCTGTACAAATTTTTGCAATAAAAAAAAAAAATTGGTACTATGGATTATTATTATTATTATTAAAATTATTAACATTATTATTATTGATATTATTATTATTATTATTATTATTATTATTATTATTATTATTATTATTATTATAATTAAAATTATTAATATTCTTATTATTATTATTATGGGACCTAGTATAGATCGTTATTCAGTATGGAGAGTTTAGATCATTATAGAATTCGTATTCAGTATTCATATTAAAGATCACTATAGCATTCGTAATATAGAATAATAAAACACTTTAACCCTTTCGCTGCTGAGGACGTCAACGTTGTCGGCACGCGTAATTGTGCTTAGAAGGACTGATGCCGTGTACGTTACGTCATAAGTCGTATTTGTTATATATGAACCTCAGCAATGGAATATTTGGCTTCTTCTATAAATTTACGTTATGCCACATTTGTCTCGTGACATTTGGCAATTTTAAAACCTGTGTGAGGATATAAATCCTGGTCTCGAGATTGAATTTTGTTAGTATGAACTAAGCGCAGTAAGCGGGGAGATGTTATCAAAGCTCGGTTTTATTGAAAATTTGGCTTAGTTTCTATATGCTTGGATGACTTTTTAAGTAACTGTGAAATAAAAAAAAATTTGTATTTATACTAAATTTTACTTTGGTTAGCTATAAACATTCATGAAATAAGGCCTAGGCGCTGCGGCTGGCAGATGGACCTAACATATCTATTATACGACATTATACAAAAACAATATATATAATTAGTCCGCATCTAGCTTTAACCTATTTTCATCTATTTTACGGCATAATACAAAAACAATATAGTATAAATATATATATATAATATATATATATATATATATAGTGATATAATAAATATATAATATATATATTAGATATATATAGAATATGTATATATATAGAATAGGAAAACATTTGTAAATTCATCGGAAGCGTATGTTATTTTATACAAAATATTATCCGGTTTTAGTATAATATATAATATATATATATATATATATTATATATAATATATATATATATATATATATATATAACTATATATATAACGGAACAAAATAAATACCCAAGAAGAAAAAACGCTGACCAAGCACTGACACAGCGAAGATAAATAAATGTGTGCGTATTTCTACCGTCACGAGCGGTACAAACGCTGACTCAGCTGGCGCAGCCAAAGGGTTAAAGAAATTATTATAGAATATAGTTAAAATTAAAGTTTTGTGTAAGTATGTGAGTGTTTAAAAATGCTTGTGTGTGTATTTGATGTACGTAAATATGAGCGTGAGTTCATATGTTTGTATTTAATTTTGTTCGTTAATATGTTCAGAGTGGAAGAAATGCGTGCGCAAGTGTGTAGGTACGAAAGATTGTCCCAGTCAAATTAGGTACATTTTGAATATTATGCACTAAAAAGATAAAAAATGGATAGAAAAAGGTGGTAAACGGAGTAGGATTGAATAAATGTGAAACGTAAACAAAAACATGTCTAAATTTCTTTTAATAGATAAAGAAAAGTCCGAAAAAGAGAAAGCAACACCTGGTACAAAAAATGTAAATATTATAGTAGAAATGTGAGTCTGGCAACAACTGGAAAATTCTGACAACATGGTAATGACGTCATCAAACCCAAGTTGAATTGGGGTAGAGCATGGAAATTTTAGTCATTCTTATTCTGATTCAGATCTGAGTAGTTGTCCTTTGAGCAACTTGTATTTATATTATTAATTTGTGAAAACTTGTAAAGATTACCGATTTTGACTGACTGATTTTGACCAATTGACTTGTGGAATTTACTAAGGTAATATACTGCTTATTGTGTATAGTTTAATTGGTACTAAGTTATAATTGGAAAAGCAACGAGAAAACCAATTTGGATGGTTTTAAGCAAAGGCTTTAACCTTAGCATGGTGACAGGCTATATTTTGAAACTTAGGCTTGTTAATAAAGAACTAACTTATATTTTGAATTTTAGCTTTAATAGTGAGCAGTTAATGTTTAAAATTTATGAAATTAGATTTGATATTGAATGGTTAAAGTTATAGGTTGAACTTAACTATTAATGTGCAAAGGTAATTGCTATATTTTTGAACTCAGATTTATTATTAAATAGTTAACGTTATATGTTGAAACTTAACTGTCGATGTGCAAAAGTAACTGCTATGTTTTTTGAAACTCAGATTTATTATTGAATAGTTGAGTTATATTTTTTGAAACTTGACTTTATATTAATTAGATAGTTAACGTTTATATTTTGGAAACTTAAGACTTTATATTAGGAAGTTAACGTTTATATTTTTGAAACTTAGACTTTATATTAGAAAGTTAACATTTATATTTTTGAAACTTAGACTTTATATTAAAGAGTTAACATTTATATTTGTGAAACTTAGACTTTATATTAACGAGTTAACGTTTATACTTTGAAACTTAGAATTTATATTAGACAGTTAACGTTTATATTTTTGAAACTTAGAATTTATATTAGAAAGTTAACGTTATATTTTTGAAACTTGGACTTTATATTAGACAGTTAACGTTTATATTTTTGAAACTTAGAATTTATATTAGAAAGTTAACGTTATATTTTTGAAACTTGGACTTTATATTAGACAGTTAACGTTTATATTTTTGAAACTTAGAATTTATATTAGAAAGTTAACGTTATATTTTTGAAACTTATACTTTATATTAAAGAGTTAATGTTTATACTTTTGAAACTTAGACTGTATATTAGAGAGTTAACGTTTATATTTTGAAAACTAGATTTTATAGTGACTAGTCAACGTCAGGATTTTGAAACTTAGCTTTTTATTTGAAAAGTTATTGCTGTCTGTTTTGAACCTTAGCTGTTATAGTAACTAGTTAACGTCGAGATTTTTTGAGAATTAACTTGTGATTTATGCAGTTGACAACTGAAGTTGTGAAAGTTGCTTAACGGAATTTCAACATAATTTTAGATTTGTTTACATTCGAAGTTTATGAACGTAACTTAACAGATTTTCAAAATAAATTTAGATTTGTTTTCAATTCCAGTTTATGAAAGTAACTTGACCGGTTTTCTATGCAATTTTAGATTTGTTTTAATTTGCAGTTTGTGACAGTAACTTAACAGATTTTTGAAATAATTTTAGATTTGTTTTCAATTACAGTTTATGAAAGTAACTTAACAGATTTTCAGGATAATTTTAGATTTACTTTCACATGAGGTTTATGAAAGTTACTTAACAGAGTTTCAACATAATTTTAGATTTGTTTACATTCGAGGTTTATGAAGGTAACTTAACAGATTTTCAGGATAATTTTAGATTTACTTTCACATGAAGTTTATGAAAGTTACTTAACAGCTTTTTCTGGAAAATTTTAGATTGTTTTTCAGTGACAGTTTATGCAAGTAAGTTGTGAAAGTTACTTAACGGAGACTGGACTTACAAAAAATTTTGAATTTAGTTTTCCATTGGAAATAGTTTACAACAATTTGACAATTTTAGGAATAATTTTGAATTTAGTTTTTCTTTGGAAATAACTTATAATAATTTGACAATTTTAGGAATAATTTTAAATTTAGTTTTCTTTGGAAATAAATTGCAACAATTTGACAATTTTAGGAATAATTTTGAATTTAGTTTTTCTTTGGAAATAACTTATAATAATTTGACAATTTTAGGAATAATTTTAAATTTAGTTTTTCTTTGGAAATAAATTACAACAATTTGACAATTTTAGGAATAATTTTGAATTTGTTTTCCTTTGGAAATAACTTATAACAATTTGATAATTTTAGGAAAAATTTTGAATTTAGTTTTCCATTGGAAATAGTTTACAACAATTTGACAATTTTAGGAATAATTTTGAATTTAGTTTTTCTTGGAAATAACTTATAATAATTTGACCATTTTAGGAATGATTTTGAATTTAGTTTTTAATTGGAAATATTTTACAACATTTTGATACTTTTAGGAATAATTTTGAATTTAGTTTTTTCATTGGAAATATTCTACAACATTTGGATAATTTTCGGAATAATGCGGAATTTAGTTCTTTTTTATTAGAAAATATTTTATAATAATTTGATAATTTTGGGAATGAATTTAAATTTGTTTTCAGTGGAAATATTTTATCACAAGTTGATACGTTTGGGAATAACTTTGAATTTGGTTTCATTGGGAATATTTTACAACATTTGAATAAAGTTTAAATTGATTTTTTGTTATTTGGTTTTCAATAAACATGGTTACAGGTTTTGCTTTTATATATCGTTTGAATTAACATAAATTGACATAACTTGAACTAGACACACTTTTATAATCGCAACGAGGTTTGGGTATTGACTTGACAGTTTGAAATTGTTCTTTATGATGCATTACTGTGATATATATATGATTTCGTTTGATGAGCTTTTGTAAATAAAGAATTTGAACGTTTATGATATCTGTTCATTTGTAAATAAAGTTGATTTCTATATAACAGGTATTGAATACCTACCATACTTATGATATATATTGCACTTGTAAATAAAATTAATTTTATGAGTTGATTTTATTGATACTTGAAGAAAGGTAAAACTATAAAAAGTCATTGCTGGTTGACATGCTGCATTGAAAGTCAGTTGATAATAATACTCTCTTGTTGATAGAACTGAAAAAGAAATCTAACTACAAGGTTTATAAAAGCATAACAAACAAGGCTAGTCTTTTAATTAAAAGCAGATAAAAGAAGGTAAAACTAAGGGTGAACAATAAAAGACAACAAAAGCATTTATTAGGTAACCAGATAAAAAGGATAAAAGGTAATAAAAAAGTTTATTAAATTGAAATAGGTAAACCAGATGCAAGAATAATAAGGAACCACAAGCAGGATTAATAAGATTTAAACATAGCAATAAAACTGACTTTGGTTCTGTAAATACAACTCTTTGATTCGTTTGTTCGTTTGTAAACACAACGCAATCTTTTGTTTCGCAGGAGTATAACTTAACACTATACGATCATAACTGGATTATTTTTGTTGTTTTCTTACTCTCTCACTGGAAGTTTTCTTTTCGGTGGTGCGGTTGAATTATAAGGGCCATAATCTGCCGGTTGACACTGCACTACTACAACAGTCAGTTCATGAAAACGAGGATCTTTTAACAAAGATGATCTTGAGCATTATCCAGCGATGAGAAAACAATGCCAGAGACTCCTGGCGTGAACCTGAAATTTTCCCGTTTCCATAATCTACCAACTGAAATAACAGAAATTAAAATAAACTCCAATATTAATCATCCTGATTCTCTAGAACCCACTGAAATTATTCCTGATTCCATTCCAATAACTGTAGTTCCTGAAGGACCCATAATTCAAGTTCACACTCTCCAGACACCACCAGAAGATACTCTATTGCTGGGAGTACTCATACATGATTCCCATCAACAACACCCTTTTACTGCATTGGTTGATACAGGAGCTTCCGTCAGCCTTATCACTACTAAAACGTATGCTCTATTAGATTCCACCAAATATCCCTTGCACAGTACCCATTACACCGGAATAGAAGGAATTAGAAAAACAACTTTTTCTGTAATGGGTGCAGTAACTCTGAAGCTCCACTTATCTAACACTTACACTACTCAACCAATCCCTTTCATATTTGTTAATGAACAAGTCACCACATATGATGTAATTATTGGGTATGATCTCCTTAAACAAGAAAACCTTCTACCCGATTTAGCTTCAAAGGAACTAGTGATTCGCCATGAAAATACCATCACCATCATCGCCAAAGATATGAGAACAGTAGTAGAGAAAGATGGCCTTGCTACATTAGCCAATGATATCACACTCCCTCCAAATACTTGTACCATCATTCCTATCCATTATGATTATTCAATACTTGGATTGGATTCCACCTTCTTATTTACTCCCCATGAACATAACCGATTCATTATGGACCATTCTGTAATCTCCTATACTTCCGATTCTGTAATTCAACTCCATGCTTACAATATCTCTGATACGACCATCAAAATTAAACGCGGATATTCACTGGGTACAGTTTCTTTACTCACAAAAAAATCCAATTATTCCAACTTTCCAACTTCCTCTATTAATGTAGTTGAATGGACCCAACAACCTCAAACCACTTATGCTGAATGGACCCCAGATTCTCTACAAGAAGCCTTTAAACTGGACACAACTGATTTGTCTGATCAACAGAAAGAACAACTTCTACAACTCTTACTGAAGTACCCAACTGCTCTGAGTTTGGGGGATACTGATGTCGGATGCACCAGCATACTCAAGCATTCCATCGAACTCCTTGTAGATGAACCAGTTTGTGTTCCAGTCAGACGTCTTCAAGGTCCCATCCTCTATGAAGTTGAAGAGGTCTGCCAGCAACTTGAAGCTGATGGGATCATACGCCGATCCCACTCTCCATATTCAGCCCCAGTTGTGCCCGTCCGTAAACCTGACGGAGCAATGCGTCTTTGCGTAGATTATCGTAAACTAAACGAAGTGACATGAGGAGACTCCTTCCCTATTCCTAACTTAATTGATACTTTGTTTAGTTTACAAGGCAAAAACTATTTCTCTACCATCGACCTTATCAAAGGTTACTACCAAATTGAAATGGAGGAGGATAGTATCGAAAAGACAGCATTTTCCACCCCTTTAGCACACTGGGAATTCGTCCGAATTCCATTCGGTGTAAAGAACGGTCCAGCTACCTTTCAGAGAGCAATGAGACTGGCCTTGTGTCATATTCCATGCCAAGATGTTATGGTTTATCTAGATGACGTCTTAATAATAAGTGACACCTTTGAAAAGCACTTATCTATCCTAGAAAAAGTCCTGGCAGCTTTCCAATTGTATGGTTTTAAATTAAAACCCTCTAAAACTAACTTATTACACAGAGAAGTAAATTTTCTAGGGTACGTCATCTCACATGAGGGTAAGAAACCCCTTGAAAAGAACTTAGAGGGGGTCAAAGATTTCCCTGTTCCTAAATCAGTCCGTCAAGTCAGACAATTCATGGGGCTGGTAAATTTTTACCGAAGACACATTCCACACTGTTCCGAAATAGCTAAGCCTCTGTTTGACTTGTTAAAAACTACTTCCAAGAAAATCCCTTGGACTGATCAATGCCAACAGGCTTTTGATAAACTAAAAGATCTCCTTACTTCACCTCCATTGTTATCTTATCCCGACCAATCTCCAAATGCCAATCCATTATTTCTATACACTGATGCTTCTGGTATTGGGGCAGGTGCTTATCTAAGTCAAATTCAAAATGAGGCAGAAAAGCCTATAGCCTATATCTCTATGATCTTCTCCAAGGCTCAATGGGGATATAGTACCACCGAACGAGAGGTCGCTGCCATTCGCTGGGCGGTACGGTCCCTGAAACCATTCCTTTATGGGATCAAGGTGGTCATCTTTACTGACCATAAACCCCTTCTATACTTGCAAAACATGCCTTTAGTGAATCAACGAATAGCCAGAACATTGGAGGAAATAAACGATATTGACTACCAGTTACAATATGTACCTGGCAAGGATAACATAGTCGCAGACATACTTTCCAGGACACCCTATGAAATAATAATAGACCCTACCATTGTCAACAACCTAAATGAAATCCCAAAGGGTTTCATAGAAATAAAAACTCCAGGTGGGGGAGATTCCTTATTCCAATGCTTTTCCCATTTTCTTTATGGGAACTTTGATTCCCATTTATCACTACGCACCGAAGTGGTGACGGAACTAATAGATAATAGAGACAAGTATAATTTACCAACTGGTAGAGAGGCAACATACACCCTGAAACAATTACAACTTACTAAATATGCAGGGCAACTACCTTTCACACATGGCATACAGGCATTCACTAACTTACATCATCTTAGAGTCCTAGTATATTTTGGTAGTGATCATCCCTTACATTTTGGGGATCCTGGATATGAGGAAGTGTGCTGTTGGTTTTGCTTAGGTGGTATCCACTACAACATACTAATACCAACGAAAAACAAAATGCCAGAATCTGTTTCTACAGTTCTAATAGGTTTGGCTCAAACTTCCCCAGCTCCAATTGATCTTTATTTCCTAGTGGCAGATGATGTTCCAGAGAGTCCTCCAGGACCTGTCTCTATTGAATCAAAACCCCTAATAAAATCCGGTGGGGAGGTGAGAGAAGTGGCTCCATTTGTCAACATGATTTCTTTTCATAATTTCTCACTCCTTATTGATCCCCAAGACTCTGTTGAAGTCGTTATGACACACATCACCGAATGTCAACAGAATGACCCTGTGCTGAGGCGGCTAAAGGGATCCTTACTTCGAAAGCAGCCCTTGCGAGGTCCCTTGAAGTTGTTTCGATATGCAAAAAATTCTTTGTCCATCGTGGATGATCATATTATTCACAAGAACCGCAACGACCACTATCACTACGTTGTTTCTTTTTCTTTCGCAGTATCTATTGCAATAATCAACCATCATGAATTCGTCCATGTGGGTCAGAGGAAGTTGTATGCATTACTGGAGCGTATCATATGGCATCCAAAGCTGCGAGACATTTGTCGTGATATATCTATGTCATGCCATAAGTGTCAACTAGCCAAAGTATCAAATATATACCATGCACCACCAAAGTTAAAAATTCACACAAAATACCCATTTGAATTGACAGCTGTATATCTATTACAGTTGCCTAAACTCCTAGAGGAAACAACTATGCTCTAGTGTTTATCGACCATTATAGTAAATGGGTAGCAGCGGTCCCGATAAAAACTAAGCATACCACTTTGGTATCGGCTGCTTTAAGAAACATCTTACCCTATCTTACTTTGATTCCATCCAGATTACTCTCTGATAATGCCAGAGAGTTCCGTGGTCCTGAGTTTGAGGATTTTCTGAGATCAGTGAATATTAAACACGTTTACACAACGCCTTACAATCCATCATCCAATGGCATTACCGAAAGAGTCAATAGAACCCTTCTTCAATACCTTTGACTTTCTTTAAATCAGCCTACAAGCTGGGATTTACAATTACCCCAGGTGATCCTCACCTACAATCACCTACCTCATTCTGAAACCAGGAAGACGCCAGCGGAAATTCTATACCAAGAGGCTCATGACTCTCGAAGCTTCCTTGGACTCGGTTCGATAAATTCTGGGA
Source organism: Trachelipus rathkii (assembly GCA_015478945.1). NCBI lineage: Eukaryota > Metazoa > Arthropoda > Malacostraca > Isopoda > Trachelipodidae > Trachelipus > Trachelipus rathkii. Next base: position 38,195 of record JABUQX010018833.1, read on the forward strand.
TGAAGGTCATCAGAAATTCCAATCTTTTGAATTAAATCAACTGGTGGCCCTAAAAATACAGCTACCTGGAGATCTGACACTAAACAAGTTTAAAGACCGGTATCAAGGTCCATTAAAGGTTGTTAAAGTTAATCCCAATGAGGTGACCTATGTAGTCGAAGTACCTGAGACAAAAAGGCTATATCGAGTTCACCATAGACAACTAAAGAAATGGCACTCACCTCCATCCTATCTAGAAAGGAATCCATTATTCCATGATTTACTAACAAGAACACCAATCCTAGAAATTCCAATTGAGCCATTCCACAAACTACCACCCCCTCAGTCTCTAATGAACTCCCTGAGTCAGAAGATTCTGATGATAATGACGACGATTTTGTGGGCTTTAGCGGAACAGAAGCGGACTCTCAATCACACCAACTATTAAGCAAGATACGAGAGAATTTTCTGCTGGGGTTTCAAATTTCGAGAGTTTCTTCTAGTCTTTCAGTAAGAGATTCCTAATATTCTTAGTGATGGTTCTTCTAACCATAGTCCATTTTCATTAACTTCTTACCATCTAAATAGTCTCTTTACTTCTCCTGAACAATTCTTTGGTACTAATAAACCTTCTTTCCCTACTTCACCAATCTTGGCTACAGACTCATCTCCATTATTTTCTTCACCTAGTTTAGTAGAACCTTCTTATGTCTCGTATATTCTCCTAAAGATATCATCAAGGACGGATCAAACACTTTTAACTCCAAAAAGACACAATATCAGAAGGATCTCAGTGGAAGACATTCGGTCTCTACCACATCTATCCAGATCTCCAAGACTACAGTCACCAAATCAGCAGGATTTCAAAAACGTTTTATCACCCATTAGTCAAGGGGAAACACCAAAATTACGACTCACACCCAGACTTTCTGATATCAACTCCAATACACTTCCAGATTTCGCGGGGTTTGACCTAACTGAGCAAACTCCAACTACTTCCAAACGACCAAAAGTGGTACAATGGGCCACAGGGCTTACACAAGCTTCTTACATAGCATCTCAAACCCGGCAACAAACCTCCAGGCTGGTGCCAGACATCCCCTGGGTACAGCATAAAATTATCGAGAGACGAACCCAGAAAAAGGAATAAAACAAAAAAAAAAAAAAACAAAAAAAAAAAACAAATATATATATATATAGTGAAGGGGTGAATGAAGCGGGAGACAAAATTACAACGCAAACAAGCTTATACATTTGTACATACCTATTCCATTCTTCTTGCTTTAACTTTACCATCACTTCTCCATTGGTTTTTTTTGTTTCTTGAATCGTCCATCAATTCCCTACATTTCTCCATTGGTTCGTCAGCTTCCTTCCTCCCCTTCTAAGTTTCGTCATATTATGACGGGTGGGGAGGAATGTAATGTAATATCTCATGAAGTTCTTTTCCCTTTTCAGTCTCTAATTAATGTCAAAGAAACTTAATACAGGTAAAAATTTACACTTTTCAAATGATACACATGAAATGAGATGCTAAAGTCCAATATTTATGTATGTTTTGATTTAAAACATTTTTTAGAAACACTTTCGGAGTTTTGAAACCTTTTCAAAGGAGAAGAACTATATTTGCCTTTGGAAGAACCAAAGGTATGTATGTAAATAATGATTTACTCTCCCTTTTTACATTTAGATTAGGTCCTATTTGCTGATTATCATTTCCATATCTTTAAAAACTTTAGTTGAGAGACTCTTTCTCTCTATTTCAGGCAACCTGGTTAGGGAGCTAATTTGGTCACCAAGCCAATCAACCATAGGGACCACATCTCATACCAAGACAGCAGTCTAATATCTGGAGCAGCTACAATTCCTAATCAGGCTGGGAAACCTAGTAGTCCCAGTTACTGAGTTTTTTTTGTATTATACTCCCTATAGTCACCTCTTTCCATTGACATTCTTTGTACTCCAAAGTTACCAAACTTGTTATCCCATTTATCAACCTTATCCTCACATGTACTCTACACTAAAAATTCTAAAAATCTAGGAACTCTTGAGAATTGTAAATATATTCACATATATATATATATATATACCGTATATGTATATAAAAGAGAGGAAAAAGTAGTGTCAAATGAATGAATGTGAAAAATGAGGTAAATGAAGTGTGTATAAATATTTTTTATTAATCAATTTAATATTTCTGAAACTCAAAATAAAGAATAACAATAACCCTATGTTTATCCATCAAATCCTAACATCCCTACATGTTTATCAACCAATTAAAAAGTACAACTAGGTAACTACATTTTTTTTATTATTGTCTTTTATTATTATTATTACTTCTATCATTATTATTTTTCTCATTATTATTATTATTATTATTATTATTATTATTATTATTATTATTATTATCATTATCATTATCACTATCATTATTATTATTTATTATTATTACATCCATACTTTTGCCAATTCCATTACACCACTTCTTGCTTCTAACCTATGTAAATTTTTTTGTTTTATGTTGCTGATGTTCTGAGTTTCATTCGACATCAGAGTAGTGTTTCTTGATAAAGAAACCACGTCCTCTGGAGGCCCAACGCAACCTTCCACAGCTATTCCAAGAGGAGGTTTCCACCTTCTAATATCCGTAAGTTTCTCTTTTCCCTTTTGTTTTAATATATATATATATATATATATATATATATATATTATATATATATATATATATATATATATATATATATATACCTCTCTTCTATATATATATATATATATATATTAGGGATGCCGGCTCCGGCTTCGGCTTGGCTGGAGTTCCAGCCTTTTTAAAGATCTCCAGCTCCGGTGTAAGGGAGTGTTTTTGTTCAATCTCTCATGTGAATTTAATTTAAACAGGCACCAGTCAATATAGATTGAGGGAGGAATCTACATATACAATTGCGCGCCCACTAAGAGTTTGACCGACAACCTTAACATTAATTCAAGACTAAGTGGCCTTCTTTATGAGTATTAATTTAAGAAACAATCGATAGTAAGTTATAAAGTTATAGATCAATCAAAGTAATAATTAAAGATCTTAATCTCACCTCCTAATCTGCCGGATAAGGTACAGCAAAGGCCTTCTCTTACACATGTGGTGTCACAGGGACTGCCCTTATCGTGCCTTCAATAGCGCTATGAACCAATCTGGAAGAGACTGGTTAAAGAGACTATTCTTAAGCAAGTAATTAGAGTAAAGGTTATATCAAAATCAATAAAGTTAACGATGTTAAAGATAACTCTTAATTATATTTCACTTCTTATATCTCAATGCAACAATTTAATCCAAGCCAACTATTGAAGAATTATATTTTAATGATTTAAAAGTTGAGCACCATTTATTATTTAATATAGATATACATAACTACTCAAAATTAAGAAAAAATTATAAACAACAATGTATTGGTAAATGACAAGCGGGAAATACTTAATACGTTTATTTATGGAAATTATGTACAACACATAATATTATGGAATCAGACTGCATTAAATTAACTGAATAAAGGAATATTTTATATTATATACAAATTATCAAAAGATACCATAAAGACTTTCGGGAACTGATGACTCGATTTCCTGTTAATGTTTAACTTCCTTAAATCAAATGAACAATGAATAATTAAACAAAATAAACCTTGGAACACCTTTCGAAATATATTAAATTAGATATCCCATAACCTTCCAAAATATTGATTTAAATCTAAGTTGTTAATATCGGTTATTGAATAAAAATTATAAATCTTAACTTAATGAGCAGCGTAATCATTTTCCTTATAGGCTTGATTACAAGTAATCTAGATTCTAGAACAATGATTAGATCCCTGAGTATAAATCTGTGGTCTAGTTAAAATAAAGACCCATAATATGAAGTTGTGGTCTGGTTTAAGAACAAAAAATTAAAACCAAAGATTCGGACCCAAGATACGGACCTGTGAAAATATGACCACAGTTAGAATGTCCTTTCAATTTTCAAGTAATAGAATATATTTAAGTTAACATTTCATTATTGATTTCCATTAAATTATAAGTATGATTTTATATTATAGACTATATGTAGATAAGTAATATTATTCAAGATCAAAGTTAATAATAAAGTGATTTATTCATTACAACTACATTCCATTCCAAACTTCAGCATATAATTATAATTGATTAAAATGATTCATTAAGATTAAAAGAGTGAACTAGTTATAATATAAGTATGGACCTACCCTGGCAAGTTAGGACTTGTCCGAGAGGGTCGAATTCTAGTTTTCCGATTTGAAGTGTATAACTCCTAAAATAAACATATAATTCTATTATATCTTTCCTCTAAAATGATTTAATACATTATGATTAATAGCATCATGAATATAACATTGTAATTCATTTCATTGTTAACCTATCTTACCAAGACCACATACCTTATAAATCACTATATATTTATTTAAATCCTCGTTAAGTTGAGTATCCTGTGGTAATATCTTAGATATATCCTTGTCAAAATTGGGATAGATATATGCTTATAACAGATCAAATTGATTAACTAGCAGATAAAAATAATACCAATAATACTACTAAGTCTGGAAAATAAAGAAAAATAGTGTAATTCTGCATAAACTATATTGCATTTTGCATAATCTTCATGCACACATAATGCATATACCAAAGGCGAATGCATACACATGTGTGCATGTAATATAAATAACTTTTAATTGCATATAAATTATAAATTCTTAAATATAACCATATTATAAATAAATTACTCAAGCACCACTATGATTTGAGAAACAATGAACAAACCATAAACTTTTATCATTTATAAAACTACTCATGTATAAAAATCATTATTAACAAAAATAAACAAAACCAGCTCTTTAATTCAAAAAATACAGAAAAATAAATATGCTACTTTATTTTCCTTAAACCTATTTAAAGGAGGGTTTTGTGGATAATGACCCCCTTTACATCCCCCCGCACTAAATCTATGCCCCCAACTACTATTTCATCAAAATGATTTTCGTAGAGGCAGCGATTTAGGCGGCAAAATGTAAAATTTAATAATATCAGAAATATATTACACAGAGATAAGAGTGAAAAATAGCGTAAGGTAAATAATTATGATTCTAAATTACATCCTCCTAGTTATCTAATCAAAATGGATAAGATACATCTTGTCTTAGGCAACTGTTTTTGCAATCATAATCATTATTAGTAAAATTGGACAATAAGATCAAAAGCAAACACATATGAATTTATATAATAACTGTACTATTTTAAGTTAATATCTATGGTACCTCAAATTTATCCAATCTCACTGATAAAATCTAAGTGCAGAACGAATCACAGTAAATTGCTGAAATCTCAATGGTACAACTTTATACATTTACATTATTTATATATACAATGTATATTATTTTATCTCTTTTCTCATTACAGATGAACAATAACGGTTTCAATTAAATGATAAAATCAATGAACAATACAATACTTAAAAAAAAAATTTTTTTTGTATTTCTAGGTCAAAGCAACAAAATAATGGTTTAAATTGAAATGGTACATAAACAAAATCAACAATGATATGTATGAACAAGTTATTATGTTAACTAATTTAAATTACATTGGTACATAAATTATTTTAGTACTTTTCCTTTAAGTTTTTAAGAACCTCTATGAGAACAAACGGAATTTAGCACTCGTTCTTCCTCGCTTAATAATGAATGAAATTCTTTGAAGAATATCTGACATTGGGGTCCCGACATTTCCATATAGGACACCTTTAATATTGCCAACTGGATACCTGAACAAATTTCCTCCCGATGAGAAGCATGTGGAGAGGACGTACTTGTGTGGAAACTAGGGGTTGCATAACATCGTCCAGATGTTGGTGGATAATGGGCATCATAATAAGCTGTTGTCTCGGTTACAAAAGTTGAGGAATACCAGGAGATTGTTGGATTTCAATCATAAGACAGAGTATAATCCTGTGATGGAGATGGGGTAATAGGAAAGGGTTCTTGAGGGACATATTCCGGTGTCAAAGGAGTCACCTCATGGGAAGATGTCTCCTATACGTAAGATTCTTCTGGATTCCAAAGTACTAGGTCGGGAATCAGAGGCAGACAATGCAGAAAGGGCTTTCCCCATTTGTACTTCCATTAGTGTGGGTTCCGAGGAAGTAGAAGGTTGAGGTTCTTGTTCTCCCACTATGGCTTTGGCAATAATTTTCTCTCTCTCTTTAGTTATGGGGAGAGGTTTACTTGTGCATAGACGTTTACTATTCTCAGGGGTATTAGTTATCTGTGGGGGTGTTCAGTTCAGCGCACTTCTTTTAAGAATAAAGAATCCCCTGAATTTTTCCATAAATTGGATCAGGAATAGATGGTTTACATGAAGTCCATCAGGTATTAATGAATTTAGCACTCGTTCTTCCTCGCTTAATAATGAATGAAATTCTTTGAAGAATATCTGACATTGGGGTCCCGACATTTCCATATAGGACACCTTTAATATTGCCAACTGGATACCTGAACAAATTTCCTCCCGATGAGAAGCATGTGAAGAGGACGTACTTGTGTGGAAACTAGGGGTTGCATAACATCGTCCAGATGTTGGTGGATAATGGGCATCATAATAAGCTGTTGTCTCAGGTACAAAAGTTGAGGAATACCAGGAGATTGTTGGATTTCAATCATGACAGAGTATAATCCTGTGATGGAGATGGGGTAATAGGAAAGGGTTCTTGAGGGACATATTCCGGTGTCAAAGGAGTCACCTCATGGGAAGATGTCTCCTATACGTAAGATTCTTCTGGATTCCAAAGTACTAGGTCGGGAATCAGAGGCAGACAATGCAGAAAGGGCTTTCCCCATTTGTACTTCCATTAGTGTGGGTTCCGAGGAAGTAGAAGGTTGAGGTTCTTGTTCTCCCACTATGGCTTTGGCAATAATTTTCTCTCTCTCTTTAGTTATGGGGAGAGGTTTACTTGTGCATAGACGTTTACTATTCTCAGGGGTATTAGTTATCTGTGGGGGTGTTCAGTTCAACGCACTTCTTTTAAGAATAAAGAATCCCCTGAATTTTTCCATAAATTGGATCAGGAATAGATGGTTTACATGAAGTCCATCAGGTATTAATGGAGAGGCTATCTGAAGATAAATCTTTTTCAAAAAAGCTGCATGAGGCGTTTTCCGATTTGAAACGTCGTTCCTTCCAATCCAATAGTATTGATTTAACATGTGATTTCCTCGTAAGCAAATTTTATTGGTCCATGTATAATTATCAAAAGCTAAATCTTCAAATTTGTTAAAGCAATAAATAGCGTGTTTTCTCATGTCATATGGATTCATGATGGGGTCTTCTTTAACCCTTTGAGTGCCGTGAGCGACTAGAGTCGACAGATTTTTTTTATGTCTCAAGTGCTGAAATCAACTTTTGTCCAGTCGTTATAAAAATTGTTTCTTGGATGCAAAAATGTTCTTGAGTCACTTTCAGACCGAAAAAGTTGCCATATGCCTACTTTTTTATTATTATTTATTGCATTATTGGCCTCCCGCTTGTTATTGCTTCAGTTGCGGAAATGTTATATGGAGTGAGATTTGCTAACATTTCTTTTCATTGTAAAAAAAAAAAAATATATATATATAGTATATATATAGTATTTATATATAGTTATACTATATATATATATATATATATATATATATATATAATAGTATCATATTATATAGTATATATATATAGTATATGTATATTATATATAGTATATATATAATATACTATATATATTATAGTATATATTGATACTATTTATATAAAGGATGGACTTTTCTTTTGACTTGCATCATATTCTTACTCTATTCTTTTCCGTGCATGTAACACTCTTACACCCTAATAAAAGAAAAAGAGATTGGATGAATAATATATATATGATATATTTATATATATATATATATATATATATATATATATATATATAATATATATATTATATATATATATTTTTTTATATATATATTTTTAATATATTATATATAATATATACAATAATATATATAACTATATATATATAACGGTATATATATAGATTTTCTTAAAATAAACTTGAATTTTTTTAACTATATACCTTGAAGCATATTATTTTAAATTATCTTAGATAAGAGGATTTTATTTTTTTTTAAAATATTTAAGTATACTATATAAAATAATTAAAATATCCATAAATAATGGAAAAAAGAAAAATTCATTTTTAATGGGCAAACTGCATTATTTCGGGAACCAACGTTTCCCTGACTCCTCGGCACTCAAAGGGTTAACAAGAAAGTCTTCATACGATATCCCCAAGCATGCACAATATGAGATTGATTGAAGGTGTATATATCCTTCACAGTAGGGATAATTAAATATACCCGAGCTGCGGGATTACAACTTTCTGCATGGTTGGTAATTTCTTCCATAATCTTTGGGACATCATTGATGGAGAAGTTGGGAACAGGAACAAAGACGTAGTACTTCTATATCCATTGTTTATTGACTGTCTTTTCCATGCTATAGAATAAAGTGCCCATATGATGAGGAAGTCTATATCGCGAGTCATTAATTTTTTTACTCACAATACACACTCATTTATCCGTCATCCTGACTGCATATTGTGGTTTTTTTTCATATAACAACTACATATAGTACGAAAGTTACTTTTAAACTTTAGCTTTCAATTACAAATGATTTCAGTGAGAATAAGTTTCTTTAAACTATAGCTTTTAATTACAAAGTAATTACAAAAACTAAAGCTTTCAATTACAAAGCTTCCAAGCTTCCAGACTGAGAATTTGACTGGACTGTTTATACTGAGACTGATTTCTTGAAATTTGGAGGTATTTATTATTATTATTATTATTATTATTATTATTATTATTGCTTTTTGCCTAAATTATAAATTTTTATTATTGCTTTTTGTTTAATTATATTAATTTATTATTATTATTATTATTATTATTATTATTATTATTATTATTATTATTATTATTAATTAATAATTATTATTATTACTATTATTATTATTATTATTACTTTTACTATTAATTAAATTATTATTATTATTTTGCCTAGGTTTATTATCACTTTGATTATGCTTACGCTTATTATTATTATTATTAATATTATTATCTTATTTTTATTATTATATGTATATTATGTATATATTGTATGGCTTATGGCTGATATTGCTTTTTCCAGTTTGTGAACTGTAAAAAACTGGTCGGCACAATGACCAGTTTTTTTTCTCTCCATTTTCTCTTGTGCTGTGTTAGAAGAAATCGAAGAAGGGATCATCTATTTTTTTGCCCTTATATTTTTGTCTTCGGCTGAAGGTATTTGAGGAGGAGGATACGATCCAAACTACCCCAGAAAAGTCCCCCTTACCATTTACCCCCTGAAGAAATTATCCCTAAACCAATACCCCTGAAAACCCCCAGAATTGAACCCCCTAAAATTCCCCAAAAGAAAACCCCCTGAAATTCTCCGAAAGAAAACCCCCCTGAATTGTAACCCCTGAAACCACCCTGAAAGGGGACCCCAAAATCAAATAAACCCTTTGATGTGTATTCTGATTGACGTAATATTTGTAAATAATATTTGGTTAATAACATTGTTTAATAAGGATCATATTTAAAAACAAAAAATAATTGCCCTGTAATTTTGGCTTCTGATTTTTTAATTATTGTGATTTGTGTATTAATTATTTATAATCATTTTGCTTTTTTTTATATTGGAAATTTGATTTTATGTATTGTGATTTGTGTATCATGTATTATTTATTATTTATAAACCTATAGTTTTGGTTGACATTGGAAATCATAGGTGTAATTAATATTTTTTGTTTGGACTTTTTTTTTAATTATTTATTATTTACTAACCTATTGTTTTTTGATTGTATATTTTTTTATTGACTGACTAATGCTTGGACTAATTTGAGAAACTGACTAAATAAAGAAAGATGGGCAGACGGTGTTTATTATTCTTTTTATACTTAAAATAAACTTATAAAACTGTATGTGTTTTTGTTTTCGCTCCTTCGCTTTCCTAGCCAAATCACACCCACACCCTTCTACACTTGTGGTTTTTTCTATAAAACAACTACAATATCTACTTCCACTTTTAATTGGTACTGGTCCAAAAGGAGCTGCTTGTTTTGTTCAAAAATGGCAAGTTGACTGGTCCCAATCATTAACAACACGGGCATAATAAAAAATATCAATATCACGATCAGAGCCCGTTGTAAAATATGATTTTTAAAACAAACCAAACCTCAGATCAAATATATTTGGAAAGGATTTATAGGACTCTAAGGTAAATTTAATCTTTTACGAATAATTATTACTTTTATTTAAATATCAATATATATTTTAAATATATATATTTTTTTTTTTTCAAATATATATTTAAGCTGAATTTGGGGCATATTCGTGGTTGATTCTACGTTAACAAGATTAATAAGTATATTAAATTATTACTAATTTACTAATATATATATATATATATATATATATATATATATATAATATATATATATATATTAATAAACTTAAATATCTACAAAAATATATATATCTATAATAATTAAATTGTTTTGTTAAAGATCTTTATATAAAACAGATTGATTACTTAATAACTTATATAAAAAAATAAAATACTATATATAATAATATATACCCGAAGTTAATGATCTCGCAAACGATACACCTATTAATATGGTGGCAGCTTCTCAAAATAATTGTTGTTGTCAAAAACAATCAACTTTTAGGGTGGAATCCTCAAATATACCAGCAGAAAGAACAAATCAGGGGGCTATACCAAAACAACCTACTAGGAATAATACAGAGACAACCTGATTGGATCTCCGATAGAACACAAAAATCAAAAGAATGGACCCCCACTAGAAAGTGGTCAGATAATCCCCCAAGAAAGAATAATCCTGAACAGAGCTATTGTCAGTTTTGCAAGAAACCAGGACACACAGTGAGGAAATGTCGTGTTAGGCCTTTCTGCCAATATTGCGGAAATCAAGGGCACACATTCAATAACTGCTACAGTGCAAAGAACAAATGTTTGCGTTGCCAGGAAGAAGGACATGTAATTCAAGACTGCCCTACTAGAGGTAATGTGCAACCATGTTGTCCCTTTTGTAGAGGAGAACATTTGGGTCAAGATTGTACAGCAGCCAACCAGGAAAACTAGGTTACTTTGATGTAGAAGACCGCACATCAGAGTCAGAAGATAAAATACTGCCTTTAGAACTTGTAATCCCTTGTCCAATAGAGAACTTTGAGGGTCAAGGCCATCCTGAAGGGTCTCAGGAAGCAGTGACTCCAATAACAAATCCTGATCAATTTAGTAAAGAAACTGAAGAACAGACCTTAATGGAAGAAAATCAACTAGAGAACATTCTTAATACTGAAGAAAATGAAGACAGGATGAAAATATTGACCAAGATGACATAATAGGTATATACACATCTTACCTCCACAACAATAGAGACATTACTTAATGTAAATATCAGGGGACAACCCGAAATAATTAATGTGAAAGCTTTTGTGGATATAAGTCTATCTGCTAGATGGTTTAAAAAATTGGAATCACAGAAAATACCCATTACACGAGACACCGTACAAACAAGTGTCTGGAATAGGACAAGTACTTTTCCCTGTAATTGGAGCAGTTACGATTTCATTGGAATTTTCACCAACTTATTACACCAAAGCAAGTACCTTTGTAATAATTCCTGATGGAATCACCAAATATGAGCTAGTTATTGGGTATGACATATTGCGGGAAGAACATCTATTGCCTGACCCACATAACGGTGAGTTGGTACTACGAAGAGAAAATATGGTGACACCAGTGTCTACGATGTCCGCCACACCAATGAGAAAGAATATCAATGTAGAGTGGCAGAAACCACTACCATATCACCAAAGAGTTTTTTGGCTTTAGAGATTATTATTAATCTCTCAAGCATATCTGAGGAAGACCTGATCCTACTGGAAAGCAGCCCAAATGATAGGGTAATAGTAGGACCAGGATTATTATGTCTAGAGAAAAATAAAAGCATCATAATGGTCCAAAATACTACTAATAAAATACAAAAATCAAAAAGGGGCCAGAAGATCGGCCAGTTAGAAATAATAGGCAAAGAGTGTCCAGCCATAAACTTTGTGGAAGTTAATCAAGAAAAATGATTATGAATCATGGACCCCAGAAAATTTAACAACCGTTCGTCTAGCACGTTGAGTGCCAAGCCTAAATCGGTAAAATTCACCCCAGGCCAAAAAAATTTTACTTGATAAATACATTATATGAAGTAATAATCGCGCTTATGGTGTTAATTTTTAGTGTTAATCTATAGTTTTGAGAGGGGAAATTTTTTTTTTTTCCTTTTTTTATGATACATATTTCACACGCTAATTTCAACAATATATGTTGACAATGCTTTTTATGTGAATCTATATTGTTTATTGTATCTTTTTACATTTAACAATGAATAAATGACACAATAAAAGGAAACATGTTGGTAATAAAAAGTTCTGTGTTAGATATATAGTTCTATTTATATGTTTGTTATTTTTAATTTTTAGTATATTTGTGTGCCTGTCAATATTTGTTGAATATATTTTTGTTATTAAGGTCTCATCTGACATATATGGACTATCAATATATCGTACGCCTAAGCTGCATGATTACCTACACCATCGCGCCACTGGGGGCCACTGGTGCTGTACTATAACTCCAATGACTCTTTGCTCCCGAGGTATACTTTTCTACTTCATCTTTCTCGACACGCACTCTGTGCTTTCTTCTAACTCCCTGCTCAGCTCAGCACAGCCTCATTTGTCCGTCATATGAGACACTACATCATACTCATCTTCTTATTTATATCTTATTCTAATATTTTTTACAACTTCTTCTCTGCTCCGTCACTCCACCATGCTGCTTTTTTCTCTTCTATCACGCTGCGGACCCCCCTCAAGGGCGCTGGACCTCAAACTCATTTGGGGATTTTGAAACCTTCAAAAGGTAACCAACAAGGTAAGAAACATTATACAACACACCTCAAGTTGGCTAATATATGATGACTGGAGGCCAGAATTTCAGTCTGAACCTCCATCCTCCAGCTATCCCCAACTCCGGCTCATGTCCTCTGGCACGTAATGTAACTCATTACTCTACCTCTTCAGTCGTTCTATTTCATCTACTCACCAAATTTCCAACTCTCTAAGTCCATTCCAGGCTTGGCGGCTCAAGACGCCCCTCCCCTCCTTGATATAGCGCGTGAAACTCAGGGAGTTAGGCAGGCTAGCCTTCACCAACCCATGTGGCCATTTGAAGAGAAACCCTGAAGATAGCACTTGACTCGGGTATATTCTATGATGTAGGATAGGCCATGCTAGAAGTGCTAGAAGTGCTAGAAGCTGTGACGTTACCAGGGCATGCTAGATTGTCCAAAGAAAACTTATCTACCTAATTCTATTGAAGGATCTACTACTTGGTTCTACCATGTTGTTATTGAATGATCTCATGTATATTATGTATTTTTTTCATTTTTTTCTTCAAATAACATGTATATATAGTTTTTTATCAATTTCAGTAAAGAATGATCACTGATTTACAAGTTTTCATTCCAATTTTACCCTCATATTTTGCATTAAAAAAAAAAAAAAAAAAAAATCTTCGGGGCCAAGGATCTTAAGCAAAAATGTTCACTGTGTGCCAACGATGTTCAACAACATGTAATATTAGATAGAATGTCGCAAAATATTGATGACATGGCCTGCCATTGAAAAAAAACCGTCAACAATTATTGTTGACATGGCACTCAATGTGCTAGAGGAGGCGGATATATCACCCACAGAAAGAAATCAGTTATTAACCCTCCTTTCTAAATATCCCACAGTACTCAGCTTAGGGGATTTTGATCTAGGTTGCACATCCGTCCTCAAACATAGGATAGAGACAACTACAGAAGATCCAGTTCAAGTGTCTGTAAGAAGACTGCAGGGCAGGGACCAGTTTTGAGAGAGGTAGAAGAATATTGTCAACAGCTAGAGAAGGACTGAATTATTCAACGGAGTAAGTCGCCGTACTCTGCTCTGGTTGTGCCAATCCGCAAACCTGATGGCGCTATATGATTATGCATTGATTACCGCACATTAAATAAAATCAACAGGGGAGACAGTTTCTGCATTCCTAATTTGAAAGACATGCTATTCACTCTACAAGGCATGAAATATTTCTCAACCATAGACCTGGTAAAGGGTTATTACCAGGTAGAGATGGAAGAAGACAGTGTGGAAAAGACCGCTTTTACCACTTTTCTCTCTCACTGGGAATTCCTGAGAATGCCATTTGGAGTCAAAAATGGACCCGCTATGTTCCAGCAGGGCATGAGGAAGGCTCTAGCCCAAATACTATGAACCAGCGTCATGGTATATTTAGATGATGTCATCATCAGTGACTCATTAAGCAAGCATCTTGTATTTAAAAAAAAAAATATTCAAAATAAAAATAAAAATAAAGTCCCCATAAACCTTAGCATTTTGAGTACCCCAAATTCTGGACCGAATTGCCCTACTTTACGAGATATATATATATATATATATATATATATATATATATATATATATATATATATATATATACTATATATATATATATATATATATATATATATATATAATATATATATATACTATATTGTAGAGAAAAATCTCTACCTGCTTTTCTTTTATTTCCTTTCTCCAGAGATATTTTTATATGAACTTCTCTACAAATCTACAAAAGAAATAACTTGTTCTGATTTGAAGCTTCCTTGAAAAATTCTTTTATTGGGCGATACACAGTATGTGAGAGTTTCTTTTATGATATTAGTGATGTTAGAAATAGATAACCATATTTGTGTTTTATTTTTTTTATTAGTTTCTACTCCATTTTGGGCCATAGTCTGCTCCTACAAAGCTCCAGTCTAAAAAGAATTTCTAAGTGGCCTCCGGATCTATCATCTGGGGGTATGTTTTAAAAGTTTCATTATTATTTAATATTTGGAAAATTGTTACATGAAGGCAATAAAATAAATTAGTTATTTAATCTATATATTTAGTATAGTAATTAGTTATTTATATTTTTTAGGTCGAAGGGGTTAGGACCCCGTTAAACTTACTGCCTGCTAAAAGATTATCAAGGGTGCGGTCCCCCTTTTCTGTTTCACATAAACTTATGTGAGGCCTGAAGTGAAACAGTTTGATCTCCAAATTAAAGACAAAAGTGCCAGTTCGTTTATAAAGATAAAGATAATAAATAGACTATGTAAATTGTTTTAGTGGTGCTGCGATATTAAACATACATTAATTAAACTACAGTGCCAGTGAAATCAATTACGTTGGTTCGTTAGTAAGCAATTATATATAAAATACAATAAATAATATTTTTGTTGCGTGTGCTAAATCGGATTAAACTTCTTTTATAATATTAACTGATTGTTGAATATTGATTAATTGAGACATAAATCTAAAAGAGAATGTGAATAGCAAAAATATTGATAATTATCTAATTTAAAGTTCAATTACTATATTGGTAAATTGTGTGATATAATATTACTTATGCATTCATTTTTTTAGATTACAAGTTAGGTTATTTATTATTTTATTATACAGGTAAATCTACTGGGAAAGTTCTTTTATGAGTGTGGTGCACTAGTATGACAAGTTGGGGAGTGTGAAGTATGATTATTTGTAAATAAAACTATATATTAATGGGAAGAAAATAAATGAATAAATTACTTTTTAACTGCTTATCCTGAATATTTAAAAATTAATATTTTCTATATAATAAACCAAACCAAGTTAAGGTAAATTTACTTTTATTTATATTATTGATTATTGTCCCATGCTTATTGCTTTGCTGTGCTTAATCTCTTTTTATATTTATAATTGCATGTGCATGTTACTTGTGGCTGAGGCGCATACCTTGATGAAGAACCTTTTCTCTTTTTATTATTGCATCCAGTAAACATTTTCTTGAGCAAAAGGATAGGCTTCTCCGTTATGGAAGACAGAATACGGTCTTGGTAGGCCAGCAGACAGTGTCTTGCTCTGCACTCTTTCTATTTTCCGTGAGTTGCTATTTTCAGTTACACATCTTTTTCACTAATTATTTAATTATTTCTCTATTTCTATTTATTATTTGCTCTGCTACCATTGTTGATGTTTTGAGGTCTCTATATGAATTGCCCCCAGACTTCGAATCATTATATTGGTAGCAGAGCGTAGTTGCTCTGAAGCTACCTTTTGCTCACCACATCGCTACTCTTTGCCAGTTATTTTTTGAGTTGTTTTTCTTCATTCATCTTCAATTTGTCTTATTTTAATATTTTACTATCATGGCAGAGACGACCAAATTTTTGCCCCTTCATTATATTTGACTTCATCTAGAATGAATCCTCCACTATGTTCGATTCCTTATGCCATTTACAATTATCAACCTCAATTTCTGTCGAAGCCACCACCTGGGTTCGAACCACTGCAGGTAATTCACTCTCCAATGAATGACCCATGTTATATAAACGAGAAGTACAAACATGCACAAGTTCCAACTCCCACATATACTAACACTAACAATACTAATGAAATAATGATGCAAATACTACAACAAAATCAGCAGATATTACAAGTACTTGCACAGCTAATGAATGCTTTCCTCCTCCTGCCAGCTCAGCAGGGGATTCTCCCATCTACTAACCCTAACACTACTAATACTTTTACTAACGGTGAAAATGACAATAAAGTGCCTACTACACCACAAAGACCTCCACATTCACCATGGTCTAGAGGTGAGGTTGATAAACACCTTAAATGCACTTACTGCAAAAAGTTTGGCCATGACATCCGCACCTGTAAATCCAGGCCTTATTGTCGCTTTTGTGGGAAACGGGGACATTTGCAAGATGAATGCTATGTACAGCAAAATAAATGTCTTCACTGCAAAGAAGGGCACATCATCAATAACTGTCCACAAAGAAAACACAAAGCTCAATCTTATGACAATGACGAATGTCCTATTTGTAAAGGAAACCATCTTGGAATTGAATGTCCACAATGGATATCTAAAAGTACATCCCAATCAACGAAAATGAAAAATGAAAATGAATCCTTATTAGATGATTCACCTTCAGAATCTACTCCATTACAATCCTCCACTGAAGAAAAGGAAACAACACCTGAAATTGATAATGTGGTGCTGAATGAACTGAATGAATTAGTCAGTACACACGAGGGTTATAACTTAGCTGTTATTAAATCAGACACCTCTCCAACTTATAACTCCGATATTAATCCCCCTCCATCCTCTAATATTACTAATAACACTAACCTGAACCTGGGAACCAGGAGCAGTGATACTTTGAGTTCAAGGGTCCACTGTGCTTCTCCAATTTCTATGATCCATAGTGATCCTCTAAACTCTATAAAAATCCATATGGATTCCCTAAATTCTAAAAAAATTATTCAAACAAATGTAGTAAATCTCTCTTCTATTTCTTCTTTGACGCCTTTTCTTTCGTCTAAAATGATCCAATGTGATCCTCCAAAATCTATGATCCAATGTGATCCTCCAGTCCATATGATCCAAAGTGATCCTCCACAATCTGTGGTCCAACATGTTCCTCCAAATATTATAAAGATCCATCCGGATCCTCTAAAACCGGTGCCTACTATTCAATCAGATTGTCAAAATCTTTCTACTTTATCTTCTACACTCTCTAATTCTTCTATTTCTAGTCAAGTGTTGAACGTTCTCAATATGCCCTATATTTCTCTACATACTATACAACCTAACAGTACTAATACTATATCTCATTCAAGTTCCTCGAATTCTATATTCCATTCAAAGCCTCCAATTAACAAAATTGATGAAGCACTTCAAGAAAAATCTGATAACTTAAAATCTGAGTCATTCAAATTTGTTGTGGGAATGCTTTATCCATTAAACAATGATGAAAACAACAGTTATGTACATGGATTTCCAAATGGATTTTCGGGTAAACTACCAATGAATATATACAATTCTTTATTCGAATGTTTGCCTAAGTGTGCACATAGTGTGATAGATCCCATTTCATTACAACACAAATTGGTATCCGAATTAATAAATAACCGAACCAAATATAAACTGCCAACTGAGGGTGAAATCGGAGTCCAAGTTTTGGAACTATTCAGGCAAATCGAGAATTCGGATAAACCTCCAATACCACTATTGGTACAAGTCTTTATTGATCTATATCCTGAAAAGGAGATATTGTTGTATAGTGGGAACCATCCATTATATTTCGGAACTTCAAAAAGTAGGGATTTACACTTTTTATCTTGTTTGAGGGGATGTCATTATACTTATCTAAAGCCAATTCATAGTAAATGGTCAAAAGACGCAAAAGAATTTTTAAAAGAGAGAGAGAGAGAGAGAGAGAGAGAGAGAGAGAGAGGAGAGAGAGAGAGAGGAGAGAGAGAGAGAGAGAGAGAAGAGAGAGAGAGAGAGAGAGAGAGAGAGAGAGAGAGAGAGAGAGAGAGATGGAGAGAGAGAGGAGAGGAGAGAGAGAGAGGAGAGAGAGAGAAGAGAAGAGAGATGATGATGTAGAAATGAGGAGGGAGAGGAGAGAGAGAGAGAGAGGAGGAAGAGAGAGGGAGAGAGAGAGTAGAAGAGAGAGAGAGGACGAGAGAGAGAGAGGAGAGAGAGAGAGAGAGAGAGAGAGAGAGAGAGACGCGAGAGAGAGAGAGGAGAGAGAGAGAGGAGAGAGAGAATAGAGAGAGAGAGAGAGAGAGAGAGAGAGAGAGAAAAGAGAGAAGAAGAGAGCAGAGAGAGAAGAGAGAGAGAGAGAGAGAGAGAGAGAGAGAGAAGAGAGAGAGAGAGAGAGGAGAGAGAGAGAAGCAGAGAGAGAGAGCGAGTAGAGAGAGAGAGAGAGAGAGAGAGAGAGAGAGAGAGAGAGAGAGAGAGAGAGAGAGAGAGAGAGAGAGAGAGAGAGAGAGAGAGAGAGAGAGAGAGAGAGAGAGAGAGAGAGGAGAGGGACACAGAGACACAGAAGAGAGAGAGAGAGAGAGAGAAGAGAGGAAGAGAGAGAGAGAGAGAGAGAGAGAGAGAGAGAGAGAGAGAGAGAGAGAGAGAGAGAGAGAGAGAGAGAGAGAAGAGGAGTGGAACTTAGTCACCCCAACGTGTCAAAAGATATTTGATCTCTCTAATGGGTTTAAAATGGAGTAATTGTTCATGTGAA
>JABUQX010018833.1:62500-75000 GCA_015478945.1 Trachelipus rathkii
TATCTGATATGCGGTGTGTTCTTATACTCTGGGCTGTTTCTGGTTGTTCCATAATAATAATTAAATATTTCACTACCTCGCAAAACAGTCTTGTCGACCCATTTAAATCTGGAATATGCCAGGTCTTCAAAACGGGTAAGAGAACGAATCGAATGCTCTCTCATCATCCGAGGTGACAGGGTGGCATCGTTCTTAAGGTGGTCGGCAAAGGCGGGTCCCCAGGCTTTGATAATCCTCTTCTGGTTGAAAACATACATGTCTTTAGCTGGTGGTATGAGTAGATAGACTCTCACCCTCGGATTCTTTTTTCTGGCATATGTTGTTATGCGTTCCATAATGGCAGGTACCTCTTCAACGGTGAAATTGACGACCGGCTCAAAGACTGTGACTGATTTATCTCCATTGGAAATTTCTTTTTTCTGCCAGGCTAATGTTGTAAGTGCCCAAATAAGGATGTAATCAACATCTGCAGTCATGAGGGCTTCGACGCGGTCAGGACATTCGGTGATAACGCGTCCTGGGTAAAAATCAATCCTGACATGAACGGCAAATTCATCTCTTAACCACTTCTTCTCACGGCGAAGGAGATCCAGCTCACTGGCGCCGACAGCTAAGAGAGTCTTCATTTCTGCAAGGAGAAGAGATATACTGGTTCTATTAATTGCATCTGTGTAATATGTATATAAAAAAAATGATGTTCCATTATTTTAATTTAATTATTAACGATTTAATTTTATTATTTACAATTATCGTTTCTGATTTCTGACTTTTCAAATATTATTTTCCAAATTATTTTCTGACTTTTCAAATTTTTATAAATTATTTTCAAATATTTGATTCTGTTTTAATTGTTTTAATAATGAAAATTATTATCAGTCATTTTTCTGAATTAATTAATCATTTCTATTTATACACATTTTTTTATTTAATATTTTATTTATTTAATTTATTAATTTATTAACACTTCAAAGTTTTTGGAACACTGTTTTTCAGCGATGCTGATATATTAATTTTTTTCAAATTTCAATTTTCAAAAAGTTTTATAAATTTTATAAAGTTTTATAAATTTTATTTTTTCATTAATATTTTCATTTAATTAAATATTTCAATTACAAAAAAAAAAAATCAAATATAAAAACAATCCTATAACTAAAAAGTGTCTGGGTACTGAAAAAAAAAAAAAAAATGAAACAAAGTTGAGTTTAAGAAGAACATCCGGTTTGTTGGTAAAATAAAATATGGTTGAATTGCTACTAAGGCAAACCTTCAACACTGTAAATTCTGGTAATCAGATATGTAAATATGAAATATGTAAAAGAAATATTTAATAATATGCCTAATGGGGAAAATAATAAAAAAAATCGGACACTTCCGAGAAATATTATATTTACATTAATAGAAAATAATAATATATAAATTGCTACAACCAACAAACACTGTTCTTATAGATCTTATAGGCTTTGTTTTCAGTGAGGCTGAGATGACTGTAAGAACCCTACTAGTGTAAGAAGTTATGTTTTTGATACTAATGTGGATGAAAAGGAGATGAGATGAATGAATGTGTCATCACCATTGTACATGCATTGGTGGTTATCCCCAGCACACATGCACACTCACTCTAACACACAAATTCACCACCCACAGAACATCCAGAGAAACAGAGAGAGAACAGAAAACGAACCAGATGACAATGAAGAGAACGGAATACCACAAGAACACAAGTGGCAGTGAACAGCATGAGAAACAGAAGATATTTCGAAGAATCTTGAAGAAAATCATGTCGGATAACTGTTAATTCAGTTTCTACATATGTAGAAAAGGGCTACGACGTACTATTGTCTGGGGTGGTGGGCATCAGATAATTATAATGAACACCACCCAGACACTTGAGATAACAAACACGGTCAACAAACTGGCTTCCATAGACTATGGGATGTTTATCATTGTAGTAAATGACAACTGACACCTTGAAAAGATCACAAAAGGCATCGATTACCTCTGGAATGGGCAACTGTCCTGGAAGCTGTAAAAGTCGCAACATTTTCTGTACGTGTCGGCCCTGTAGCCGATATTTATGTGGATGTTTGCGAAGTTCTTCTGTAACTGTTGTTCGAACGTCTCCATGACGATCAGAGGAACTATACAAATAGGTTGAGAAGCAACGATATAGAGAATCGCCACCTCCCGGAATTTCGAGAACGAAAAACCCATCGGGTATGAAATCTACTGACGGCTGTACAGAAAGATCAGGATCCGGAGGAGAATCAGGATCTATTGGCGAGCGTGAAAGAGCATCGGCTACCACATTGCTTTTCCCAGCAATGTGACGAATCTCAAAATCGAATTCGTTTAACTCCTCCATGGTGCGTGCTAGTCGGCCATCGACTAGACTCATGTTCTGTAAATAAATCAGAGGCAGGTGATCAGTAAAGATGATGAACTTGACTCCCCGCAGAAAAGGTCTCAAAGACTTTACTGCCCATCGTAAAGCTGTTAGCTCTTTATCTATGACTCCGTAGTTCCTCTGAGCACCGTTAAAGGTCATAGAAATGAAAGCTATTGGTCGGCGTTCATCATTCTGTATTTGCGAGAGACACGCCCCGGCGCCAATGTCGGAGGCGTCGACATGAAGTTCCATTGGAGATGCAGTGGAGTCGTAATCTGGAAATCCTAGCAAACGGGGGTTTACCAGGGCCTGTTTTAATTCCTCAAAAGCATGTTGACACTCCGAGGTCCACTTAACTGTTTTACCCCCCGTTTGGCAGGACAACGGTTTACTGATCTGGGAGCAATGAGGGATATGACGGCGATAAAAATTCACCATCCCTAGAAACTGGCGAAGGTGTTTTACCGTAGTGGGTACGGGAAACTCCAATGCTCCCTGTATATTCTTCTGTAAGGGCAAAATCCCTTTGCTGGAAATGTGATGGCCTAAAAACTCAACCTCAGTTCGACATAACTTTGTCTTGCTGGGTTTAAGTTTATAGCCATTCCTTTCTAAAGCAGAAAGGACCTGTCCAAGGGTGACAAGATGGTCTTCAAAACTGTTACTGAGTATGATGATATCATCTATGTAAGCCATGGACCACGGCAACCTGGCCAGAGCAAGCATCATTCCACGTTGGAATGTCGCCGGACCGTTCATTACACCAAATGGCATCTTAAGAAACTCATATTGAGCAAACGGTGTGGAAAACGCCGTTTTCTCAATACTGTCCGGTTCCATTGCGACCTAATAACCTTTTATAAGATCTATAGTAGAGAAATATGTGTTTCCATACATATTGTATATCATGTCAATAAGGTTAGGCAATGGAAAAGAGTCGGATTTTGTGACATTATTTAGCTTGCGGTAGTCAATACAAAGTCGTAAAGTACCATCTGGTTTTCTGACCGGAACAACTGGAGCTGAATACGGTGATCTACTAGGTCGAATAATATCTTGTTCCAAAAGATCCCGACATTGCTGTTCGATTTCCTGGGCAAGAGGTCCTTGAAAACGACGGACAGGAATCCGAACAGGTCTGTCGGTTTCTAATTCGATGGAGTGTGTGATGTTGGTGGCTACACCGACATCGTGATCTCCAACACTTAATGCTGCTTGGTGATTTAGTAAAATCGTAATCAAGTCCTGCTTCTGCTTTTCAGTTATCTGTAATGCAGCAATACCGAATTCCTCCATTAAGCGTTCTACAGTCCAGGTAGATTGTACCATTAGAATCGGACAGTTGAGTCACGTCACTCTCGCCAGACTAGTGCTGGACTTCCTATTTTCTGCCTTTCGCGCCTATAAAGCCTCAGGAATAATAATCCTGCTCCATATCCCGTCGGTCCAGTTTTCCACTCATCTCCACATAACCTCACCTTCCAGACGCGGTACGCAGCCTCTCCGGTTTCAACACTACATTTCTCTAAGGCAATACTCCGTGGCATATTTGGAGGTCGAGGAAGTTGTTTAAGATCCACCCACTACTCCTTCTCCATCCCCTCCCTCCTGCATACCAGAGTACAAGAAATATTAGAGAAGGAAAGTGATTCAATTACCTTAGAACCCCACCAATTTTACTCAGGTGGTATACCAACTCCTGCAATATGACTCCCTAAGTACCCAACCAAAGCTTTGCACACTGAACAACGCCGCCTGGAGAAATCAAATCAACGAATGGACCTCAAACCGAAAAACACATACTGCAAAATAGGATCCTTTAAACGGCAGTATTAACAATCATTTCAGCTAACGACCTCATAACCCGCATCTACCCTCAGAACGACTAATTCACACGTACTCTACGCGCTGACAATACCCCGGTAAACACATTTAGTTTCACCCCCAGCAGAGAGGCCTTGCGACCTAGGTTAGCCGCTATATAACTCACGCGCATAAAATTCGGTAGAACTACTAAAAGCACAAGTTAGTGGCGAGGAAACAGCAAAACACCATTCTTTCAACAAGAGCGGCAATTTCCCTGTACTTCAGTTTCCTTGTATAAGAAACTACATGATTTCATTCGTCTGCAACCCTCTGCTAATTGGCCCTTTACTACTCCCTCCAGGACTTCTCACTGGCAGAGGGCCGAAGCTTCAACATTGCGCTCGCAGCAATGGTCAAACGAACACTAGCAGTAATCGAACTGATTCCAAACCGCTCGACGCTGAACTCCCACTAATCAACCCAGCCAGCCCTCGTAAAAAAGCTGAACTATTTCCCGGGTAAAGCATCACAACATCTACCAAAGTGGACATCGCACTCTTGTGCAGTAATTAAATCCACCGAGACTCGCCCTTGAACCTACTCTTACTTCCACTGTAGCTTTGCTAATAAGTTCCATTTACACCTGATAGCATAGGACCTGTATGTGTCTATATGAGCGCAATCTCTAAAGTGTTTTCCCCTGATGTGTCCGATGTAGTACATCCAGACTACATTTCAGCACAAGGGACTAACACTATACACTTATCCAATCAACCGGCTCGATTCACTCTCTCCGCCCTCCCTCCCTCCGACCTCACGCTCTCCACTCTTCATGGCTTCTGCTATGAGAGCTGACTAACTATCTACCTGCTATCCGAACTTGCTACTGTCTCTGCCCAACCTAACTACCATCACTGAGCTCCTACTAACTGCAATGCTGCTCGTTATCTTTGTAAGAGAGGGACTAGCACTACTGCTACTACAACTAAGCTACCACTAAGGTTTCCTACATACAACAGTCACTCCAGTTGCTATCCTCTTACCTATAATTTCTTATTCCGAAAGCATGAGGAGACACTTATATGGTCAACATGACTGCTGTAAATTCGTCTCCACCGGATGGCTCATTTCCGGGGAGATTTGGAGTTTAAAGCTCCCGCTTGATCTGCTTCTGATGGGCCCATACATTTTCCTTCGTAGTGCGACTTTTTGCACCAATTTCATGGGTTCAACAATTTTCGTTTCGGGCATTAATCGGTTAATCGTGTCACTTGTATTATTTCGTGAGTGATGGTGTGTATTGTCCGCGCGTGGGCAATTACTGTTTCCTGTTTTGACCAAAGGACTGTGGTGATCTGTTATGTGTATTCCTCTGAGTCTGATTGCGCGGTGGTGTTCTATGTGTACAGTTAATTCCGGCATGTGGGCCCTTGCAAAACGGACACACTCTACCAGAATTTGTTTGTGTTGTACGTGGAGGAGATCTTAAGGATCTACATTCATCCCTTACATGCCCCCTCTTTCTGCAATACGTGAACAGATCCCAAGATACTTATAACATTCATCCATTGTATGCCCAACATTCTCACAGTAATCGCAACAGAGGTGATTTCTGTTAGTGTTTTCATTGCTATTCGTATGTGTCTGTGTATTGTTGTGACTGCGTCAGCTAGTGTTTTGGGAATCTCTGTAAAACCGACTATTTGAACTGTTAGTGGATGAGGGATAAGATTTCTTATTCTGATTTGTATTATGATATGTGTTCTCTTTGTTGTGAGACTTTTGTCCATTATGAGTCTTCTGAAGAACATCGGACCAACCAGGATTTACAATGTCAATCGTGATTGTTGAGTCAAGGTCAGTCTTTGATTGATCCGATTTACTGTTATTTCGCTCTGGAGTATAATTGTTGGAAACTGCTACTGTAGATTTACCCTTGTTGTAGTCACGATCAAAGGAATCTGCTAGGCTTACAATCTTACTCCAGAGTACACGTTCAGTACTATCCTCCTCAATTTGCTTGATGTATTCTGAAATCCGTTTCTCTACATAAGGAGGTAGGCTGAGGAGAAAAGCAGTTCGTAAAGAATCATGCTCTCTCATTTCTAGACCGTGATATGCTTTCTTGGCTAGATGTTCTAGGCGAAGAGCATACATACGGATACTCTCGCCTGGTGTTCGGTATGCTGAATGATAAGCTCTCAGCTTATGTTCGTTCTTCCGTTTTTCTTCTTGGTGAAACCAAGCCAACAAAGTTTCTTTGACGGATCCGTAATTTCTATCATCCTTGATGATGAGCTGATACAACTGAAGGAAAGAACCTTCAAGTTGTCTTCCTAACAAGCGCAACCACTGATGAGGCGAGTTAGGGTAGTTGAATGAACAGAATTGTTCGAAATCGGCGAAGTAACTAACAAGATCCTGGTCAGCTTCGTATTTGAACTTTCCGGGATCTACCACCTTGACCTTCCGCGAATTCTTTGCTATTTCTGCCAGATACAATATGGCTTGTGACATCATAAGCATGTGTCGTTCTAAAACGTCCAATCTAGAAGGAGCAAAGAACTGCGGTGGTACTTGATTATCAGCAGCTGTATTGTATGTTGGTGGTGGTGGTGACAAATAAGGTCTGTTGTCAATTTGTCCTGCAGGACCTGTTAATCCATGTTGACGATGATCTGATGGTGCTGATACTGCAGCAACTGGAATCGGCATTGCGGAAGAAATACTGGAAGTCAAAGGCTCAAAGATACCTTGACTTTGGAAAGGAGAGTTTATCGTTGCTGTCTGAACGTAAGTCACGTCAGTCGGTTGTGTATTTAGGGGTGTCGTGTACGTCGTGTAAACCGCGTCAGAGGGTGACACTCCATAAACATGTGCTGTCGTGTATGGATTAGGTTCCGACGACATAGCTATTACAGGAGAACCAGAAGGAGAACCGAAATTTAATAAAGAAAAGTCTGTTCCCAACAGATCAGTTGTACTAGGAACAGTACCAGGAACAATACCACTGGGAGGAACAACCCTAGCAGGTTGTTGTATTGGTTGTAGTTGTTGCTGCGCTCGCAACAACGCAGTCTCCTCCTTAAGGAACTTGAATTCCTGTGTCATTGTAGCTACAAACTCCTGCAAAGGAGTATCTGACACAGGTTCTATATTAGAAGGACGACCCCGAGCGAAAGCTGGGTCTCGTCTCTGTTCTTTCTCTTTCTCCTCCTTTTCCCTGATAAAATCCAACATTTCCCTTTGTGTTGGTGGAGGTAAATCTTCCACTTCATCACCCACATTCACCAAAACTTGCGCTCCCGCAACAACCCTCTCCCCATCATCACCATTCCCGCCCCCATTCAAACTCTGCAACTCTGAAAATCTGTTAGAAGGCTGCATTATGGTTAGGCAAGATATTATATTTCAAATATATTTCAATATATCACAAAAATAAATATTATGACAAAAAAAAATGATGATAAGAAAGAAAGGTGTTTGCGACAGAGAAGGTGAAATCTGGATAAAGCAAGCAGTATCTAATTTAGAAATTCGAACAAAATTATTGTATGAATTTTTATATTGCTGCGTAGATCTCGAGTTAGCCTGCTCTGGCACTCGTTATCTACCACCACTATAACTATAAAACTATAATGACTACTATGACTATGACTACTGGTACGGTTGATCTACTGACCTAACTCTATTACTACCACTATTCAAGTCATTCAAAAATCAGTCATACGTGTTCCTTCAGGAACCGGAGAAAACATTCGCGTCCCTGTTCGGGCGCCACTAAATTTAAGATGATGTTGGGGAGAGTGACGAAGCACTCAGTGAATCTGAAGCCCGCAAGGGAAGTTATGGCGCTCCGAACTGAAATGACCCGGAAGAAAGAAAGTCCCCAAACATTCACACTTAAACTCAGAACTATAATCTGATACTATGACTACAACTGCGTTCAGATACTAATAAGGACGGTAATGATCAAATCCACCGGTTATTAGGTTAATAGGTTAATAGGAAAACTATACTATCAGTTAGTAAGTTTAAGTACTATAACTATCACTGTAGCTCTACGGTTCTGTTCGTTTGTTAATTAGCCCTTAAGCTTTTTCTAACGTAAACAAGTTTCTTTACGCAGAACGAACTAATACGGACATGCTAGGCAAGCAAACTATTCATCAGCAATATTTCTTTAGTATTAATAAATTGAATTAGGCTTCCTCTCCTCCATGAACGAAGTAATAACAACGTTAAACTGAATGGAAGCTGAAAATTGAAGGAGGAGAAAACAAAATGCTTCCTTTTGTAATTTTATTTAAAAAACCTACTTTTAAGGGAGAAAGCTATTTAACAATCATTCGTGACCTGATCCAGGTCCTGTAAAATCATGGTCTGCATTAAGAGTAATTACAGACGGAACTGTATGTTCGAATTTCCAAATATTATTTACATAGATATAAATAATAATGGAACATTGAGTTAATTTGTCTGTGTGTGTAAGATGCAAAACATGAACCGTAACTCAACTTGGTTTTGCAGTCTTGTTTTTCTGATGAGTCCAATTGGATCGGTGATTGGTGACAAGTCACGTACAAAAGCAGGATGATGGCAATAAGGCACAAAAATGGCAATAGGCAAAAACAAAGTTGATGATCCCAAAATATGTAATGACAGTCCCAAGAATAGCACTTGAGCGTGCGCCCTACAATAGCAAAAGCTGAATTGCTCCCAAGAATAGCAATAATGGTCCCAAGACTGGCACCTATAATCAGACAAGTCATTATATAGATAAGCTCCATGACTGTTAATACAGGGAATGAAGAATCATTAAAAAGTGATATTGAAACTGAAATGAGTGCTTACCCTATGGGAAATTATCCCTCAGCAAGGGCACTGGAAGTCTTTAACGATGATCTGCTGACTGAAGAAGAGTCTGTTGAAGAAACAGAGGGTTAGCACTCATAAAGCAATGGAGCTGCTGGTTACACATCTAACATCAAGATTGGAAACTGTGAAGACTTACTTCCAGCGATGTGTAACTCCTCTTGACAGCAAGAGACAAAAATGAGTTGTGGTGGAAAATGTCCACTTTCATAAAATCAGTCATAAAATCAGAATAAATATTGTCTGCAAATGACTAGTCTACTTATTTTACCTAAAGATAGATACATTAGTAGGATGGGAGAAAGTGCATATGATTAGAAGCATAAATGGAAATAATAATATATATAATTATGAATATAGATATATATATATTAGTGTTGCACCTTTCAGAAATAATATTAGGGTGGAGTCGGGGTTACTGCGACAGCCACCCTTACAACGTCACCATAGGTAGACCTTGCGGAGGTGAACGGCTCATCCAAACATAACTTTATCGCCCTTACAGAAGTGAGGAAATTCCTTACGTCTGGAAAGCATTTCTTATAATTTTTCGATAGATTTGACAAAAACGAACGCAAACTCGAGCATTTCTTACGTTTCGTAAGCACAGATATAAAAACGAAAACTGCTTTATATATATATATATTATATATATATATATATATATATATTATATATATATATATATATTATATATATAATAATATATATTATATATATATAATATATATATATATATATCAAAGGCGGACATTACACAGTTGAGTCGAGTCCCAATGTCTCTCAATTTAAATTTGCGTTGAGATTCATCCTAAAGTAATTTTATTATAAAATTCTTTATCAATCTCGAAATAAATATCCCGCGCAACCATCCGCTAGGGAAAAAGCGCGGATGGCGGAGCGGAATCTTTAATAATGTGCGATGCTCCGGGGATGCGAATGCGGATGCGGGTATCTACTGCATCACTAATATATATATATATATAATATATATTATAATATATGATATATATAATATATATATTATATATATATATATATAATATATAATTATATATATATATATATATATATATGTTTAGCCATTATAGGGATAAAAGTATCGGTATCGGTATCCGGGTATTCGGCAAAAATTATTTGGTAAGTCGTATCGCAATAAAAAAATAGCGAGTACTTGTATCGGTAATCGGCCTCAAATTTTGGTATCGGTGCAACCTAATATATATATATATTATATATATTATAATATAATATATATTATATATAATATATATATATAATATAATATAATAATAATATATATATATATATTATATATATATATATAATATATAAATATATTATATATAATATATTAGATGATGGGCACGCTTATCGTCATCATCATCGTCAATTTTTGCAGAATCGGCAATATTTTTTTTCAATCGTCATCGTCAAATTTCGCCGATTATTTTGCCGATTAATTTAACCAATATTAAGAATTTTGAATAACATTAAAACTCAATAATAATAATATAATAATAATTATATGATATATATATATATATTATATATATATATTATATATATTATATATATATATATATATAATATATAATATATATTATATATATTATATATATATATATATATATATAATATATATTATATATATATATATATTATACACCCAGTGCTAAATGATTTCGCCTTTCTGTTATGCGTGCATATCCACACTCATCCTCCAACAACATATATATACACCTACTTATATCCACACCCCTCTTCTAGACAACATCTTACAGACATCCCTACCCTTATATCTATACGTGAAGGGAGAAAAAATTGTCCACATTGTATGTCCTGCGTGTCCGAGAAGGCTACTACAGGGACGGTGGTATTAGGTTGCTGCCCTAACTACCACTTATCTGTTGCCAGGAATGCTATGCAATGCCTCGAAAGGTCTGATCGCCGTAAACGGCCTTCTACCTTTCGGCGAAAATGTATGAATCGTATCTGTATATGAAATGTCAGAAGAATAAAGGAGAAGATGAGAAAGGTGATGGATGTATTTAGAAAGGGCCAATTTGATTTGCCCTCGCTGTGACTGGAAACAAAGATGAAAGGACAACTGTGGAAAATGAGTGATGTGGTGTGAAATGTGTTTGTATTGCTGTGGAAAGTAATGAGAGGGGGATAAGAGGATTTGCAATTCTGATGAGTGAATTGTGGGTAGAGAGCTATGTTAGATTTTTATGTGTGTGAGTACTATAATTCTAATGGTTAAAATTTAAGTTTGAAAAGGTCTAAATTTGTGTGGTTGCGACATACTGATCCATTTGAGGGTAATGTTGAAGAGAGTACGATTTTCCTGGGATAATATGAATGATGTTTTGGATAGGGGTAATGGGAGATTCAGTTCATTTGCCACATATCTGCCCTTCTCAAGGATTTTTTTTTACAGTTGTCCACACCACTCACGGGCAGAGCCCTAATTTAGGAGGGGGTGTAGTACTCTCAAAAGTTCACCTCTAGCGCAAATTACGCATGTATGAGCACAAACGCAGACTTTAAAGTGAGGAGATTAAATTCAGTAGAAAATACAGAAGATGGAAGAGAATTCCACAGAACAGAGGTGGTGGGAAAGAAGGAAGCACCATAGCAAACTAGCCCTGGAGTTACCACTGTCAACACAAATACTCGTGCGCAAATACAGCACCCTTTTGCTACGAAGGCGTCGTAAAGGTGGTTGGTACGCCAGTGATAAGTTCCCTCGACCACTTGCCGCTGCGGTACCTATAGGATAGAGATAAAGCACCAACATCACGTCGCAAAGATAGAGGGTCAAGTGAACTGGAAAGTACAGAACAGTTTATAAGCCTTTTTGCCGTTGACTCGACCCTGTCCAAAAGCTGGTTGAAACCAGAACCAGAGCCCTCCCAGATATGAAGAGCAGTACTCCATACATGGGAAGATGAGACCCTTGTATAGCGGAGCCACTGAGAAAAGGAGGAAAGTCTCACAATCTAAAACAGAACTTCCAGCTCTTTGAGGCCGCCCAGCAACGTTTGTGATGTGAGGTTTCCAAGACATTTTTTTGTTCATGTAAGGCCAAGGATGTTTATATTGGTCAACAGGAGAGACGAACAGAAACCGCGAAAGAGATAGGAAAGTTAGAAAGGTATTTTGGAGAAGGAGAATTTGTAGAAGTTGGTTTTTAAAAGAATTGAATTTCACATAAAGTGCGTATTTATCCCATCAGGACAGAAGAATAAAAGTCGTAAGAATTAATGACGAGAAGGCAATAGAAGTAAAAGAGGGAGTAGAATTGATACGGAGTTAAAGATGAAGGGTCGAGTCATCGAAATATGAGTGGATAGAGTTAGAGGTGCCGGGTGAGAAGATCATTAATGAAAAGTAGAATAAAGTTAGGAGATAAGACAGAAACCCTAAG
>JABUQX010018834.1:0-10000 GCA_015478945.1 Trachelipus rathkii
AATATAAATATATATATATATATATATATATAATATATATAAATATATGTAAAATACATATATATATATATATATATATATATATATATATATATATATATAATATATATATAATCATATATTTTATATAATATATTATATATATATATATTGATATTATATATATATATTTATATATATATATATATATATATACGATTATATATATATATATAAATATATTATTATATATATATATATAATATATATATATATTATATATTGTTCATTTTCTTTACACACTCACCCTCACAGGCAACATCTTACTGACCACAATTTATCCACATATCATATTCACATTACTTAAACGTCCTAAAACCCCACTAAGAGAAAAATCTTACAGATATCCCTATGTGGGAGGGAGAAAGAATTCCCTCACTGTATGTCCTGCGTGTAGAAGAAGGCGCCTAAGGAAAGGTGGTAGTTGGGTTGGCTGCCCACTACCACTTACCTCTTGCTAGGAAGGCTAATTGCATGCCTCGGGGAGGAGGTCGTGATCGCTATAAACGGCCTTCTTATCTTCGGCCGAAATTGTATGAATCGTATGGGTTACATGGAATGTCAGAGGGAAAAAAATATTGAGGAGAAGAGGAGAGAGCGTGATGGAGTAGTTGAAAGGGCAAAATTTGGATTTGCTATCTGTGACTTGAAACAAGATGAAAGGAAACCGGTGTGAGATGGAGTGTGTGGTTGAATATGTGTGTGCTGGTGTGGAAAGGAATGAGTAGGTGGAGAGAAGGAGTTGCAAGTTTGATGCAGTGACGTGCGTACAGAGCTTATGTGGACTTTGTGTGTGGAGTACTTGAATTAGATTTGCTGGCTTTCATTTTGAAAATCTTAAGGTAGTGTCCATATGATGCCATCTGACAGGGAAATGTTGAAGCGAGTAGCGAGTTTCTGGGATAATTTCTGAATGGTTTGTGATTGGGTGAGTACGGAGCTTCAGATTGATTGTTGGAGGACCTAAATGGTTTGATAGGCCATCAGAAAAGAGATGGTTAACAGGTGGTTTTGGGGTTGCGGGGAGAAAATGAGAATGGTAGGAGGTGATTGATTCTGGGGAGAGAGAGAGTATGTGTGTAAGAAATACTTTACTTTAAAAACACAAGAGATATCCATAAGTTATACTAGAGTTTAGGTTGTAGGTGAGATGGTATCGAAGGAAAGTATGATTGATTTTTGCGTATAAGTGAAGAAGGCAGATGGTTGAGTATGTTTTGTGGTTTAAATCAGTGAGGGGTGTAGGATGGGATTATCCGGGATCATTATGTTGTTCTTAGTATAGAAATTAAGTAGTGTTGGTTGGATTGGAGAGGAAGTGATGGATACGGAAGAAAGTTTGGTAGAATTAAGAGTGAGCAGGTAAAGGTGAAACCAAGGGTAATAAGGATAAGTGTCTTAAGAGCACTCGCAAGTAAATCAGTTGAATGGTAAATCAAGTTGAAACTGAACAAAGGAAGTAATGTGGATAGTTGGCTAAAGTAGGAACTTAAGAAATGTTAACGGAGTGGTAGAATGAAGAGGTGATGCAAGGGGTTAAAAGTTTTAAAAATGAGCTTGGTTGATGTACTAAAGCCAATAGAGTGAAGTTTCAAAAAAGCATGTTGTGGGAATTATATAAGGAGGAAAAAAGAAAATACCTAAAGTGTATTTTTTAGGAGAAAGAGAGGTAAATGGACAGTTTGGAAACTAGGATGAATGGGGACTTACAGAGGAAAGCTCTTCTGAAGGAAGCGCGAAAGGGTAAGAATGAGGATAGGGGAACCTGCTTAGGAAATAATGACATGGGATAGTGCTTCTTGTAACTGATGATAAATGATGTGACGGGAGTGTGAAAGAACACTTCGAAAATCGTTATAATCATTATAACCATGTTAGATGAAGAGTGAGTTAGTGAATGCTGTGGTTGATGGTGCAAAGAATAGGCGTTTTGGGGATGAGGTCCATTGGCAAGGTTTGAGGAGCACAGGTAGAGTAGAAATAAGTTGAAGGGAATGCGCAATCTTGCAGTTTGATTGAAATTACTGGTGAAATAAACAAGAACGGAAGCTGAGATGGTGATTGATCTGGATTTGGAAGTTGTATAAAAAAACGTATATGGAGGGTATAGTTCCGAGGATTGGAGGAGAGAAGTGAAGAGTACCTATACAAGTGTAAGGGAGGATTAAGGGGAAACTGTGAGGAATTATAGTGGAATGCAGTTTATTGAAAAGTTGTAGGAAGATATGATGCTGGTATTTAGTCCGAAGAGTTGCGGCGAGTGACTGAAGGACTGATTTAGTGAAGAACAAGGTGCGTATTAATGAATGGTAGGGATTGTGTGGATCAATACTTTTTACACTTGAAACAATATGACAGATGAAATATGAGGAGAAGAAGAATAAATTGATTATAGGTTTTATGGATTTTGCAGACAGGCGTATGAAAGGGATTAATAGGTAAGCTCTTATGGCAGGTGTTATAATATATATGGTGTTGGTGGTAGTAGGCTTCTGAATGGAATCAAAAGTATGTATGATGATAGTGAAGCGTTGATGTAAGAATAAAATGGGTTGTCAAATGATGGGTGTATATTTTAATAGCGGTAGTGAGGCTAGGGATGTGTTATTGTCTCCTTGGTTATTCAATTTATATATGGAGGGGTATGAAAGAATTAGAGTGGGGGTGGCAGGAAATGGTGTTTAGAATGATGGAGAATTGGGAGTGGAGGGTGCCTTACTATTATATGCGTGATGATTGGTGTTGGTTGTGGTGAATCTGAGAGAAAGTTTGAGAGAAATTGGTAAGAATGATTTCGGCAGGGTGTCTTTTTGGGGAAAAAAATTGGGGGGTTAGGGATAAGAGTAAGGTTATGGTTGTGAGTGAGACAGCCTCTGGTATTGAAGTTATGTTATATGGATAAGCAGCCTGGAAGGAAAATGTCTGAGTTTTAATATTTAGGATATAGTTGCATGAAAGGATGCAGAGTGTAGAGGGAAAGTTGTGAATGGCAGGGAAGTGGCTGGTGAAATTAATCGTTGGTGAATATAAAGGAACTAAGCTTGAGTGCGCAGGGTCTTACATGAGCGGTATGTTGTTAACTGTGTTAATGTATAGCTGTGAGACTATGGTCTGGAATAAAGAGGTATAGATCTAACGCCTTCAATGTGTTCAGATGGTAATCTTAGGGGCGTGTTAGGTGCTAAAAAGAATTGATTAAAATGAGGAATGAACGTATTAGAGAGTTATGTGTGTAAATAATATTGGGGTAAAATGAGAGAATAAATTGAAAGTACCTTGAGATGGTTTGGTCATGTGGTAAATGATGAATGATAGTCGGTTGGTTAAGCGGTATGCTGGGAACCGACTGGTGGATCGAGTCATTAGCCGAAGAAAAAGTGATTGAGTCAGATAAAGGAATGTTTGGAGGAGAGAGTTTGAGTTGGCAGACGCGAGCAATAAAGTTCTAATAGAGTGAATGGCTCTGTGTGTGGGGTATGTTGTGGCCTAACCTCTGCTGGGCAGGGGATGAACCGGTGACACTGACGAAAGATTGGCCATATGTGAGGTCGCGGTCCGCGGTCCATGAAGCTCTAGGGTGATTTTCTGACTGCGACGAGTTTCACTAATAGGTATAAACAAGGCGGTAAGGCTGTTCTTTCTTTGACTTGTGTCATTTTTCTACTACTTTTTCTTTTCTGATGCATGTCATGCACCTTCCCCCAGTCTTGTGAAAAAAAAGGAAGATGATATATATGTATATTTTATAATATATAGTATATAGTAGTATATATAGTATATATATATATATATTATACTATATATATATATAATATATATATTTATATATATATAAACTTATATATATATATATAGTGTGGTGTGTGTTATATATATATATAGTATATTATATATATAATATGAGGTAGTTATAGTATGGTATATATATATATATCTATATATATAGTGTGGTTTTGTGTGTATATATATTATATATATATAATATTATTTATATAATATATATATAATATATATTATATATATAATAATATATATTATATATATATATATATATTATGATATATATATATATTTATATATATATATATATATATATATATACCGTATATAATATTATAATATATATATTAATATATATAAATATATATATTAATATAATATATATATTAATATATATATATATATAAATATATATATATATAGTGATAGTATAATATATATATAAAATATATATATATTATATATACCGGTATATATATATATATATATAGTATATATATATAGTATTATATTATAGATATATATAGTTGTAAAATATAAGATAAATGATGTATATAATTCTATCATATATATAATGATATATATATAGTATTTATTTAAACTTATTTCCATTCCTTTACATCTTTTCTTCAAGAAAAAAATAGTTCGCTGAGATTGTAGTAACACAATTTTTTAGCTTTTCTTGTGATTTTACAAAATTAAAGTGATGTTTCTGATGCAGTTATTAAAAGCATGAGAGAAAAATGTTGTATGTAGTGTCTAAAATTAGTATTAACTTGTGGAGTTAGTTCCAACTTTACCAGACTTTACATGTAGACTGAGGCATAGCTGTAAAGTCTGAGGTCAGAGAGAGAGTAGAGAAATATGAGACTGTGTAGAAAGGTTTGATGTTTGTCGCAACTGTGGCAAGAACCTGTTCTCAATGAGAGGTAATGTTATTTTGAAGAGCTCAGAAAAGCAAATTTCCGTCGATATAATAACGATATTAATTATATATAATATCTATACAATTCGATTCGATAGACGAAAAAGCCTGACTCAACCATTGATGTTAGGAGCAGTGTAAGTGGAATCACTCCAGATTTCTGACCAAGGATCTTGTCAACCAGCTGGAGCTGAAACCGACGAAGGTAGATGGAGAGGAAGAGGTGGTGGTGAAGAAATCCAAAGACGCTCACTATTTCTGATAAATTAGAAGCTTGTTTAAAAAGAGAAGTAATATTAACCTTCCAAATTAAGGGCACGAGAAAAATAAACACCAAGAATTATAAGGACAGACGAAGGTTTTGAGGTACGTGATTTCAAAGAAGATATCTATAGCTGTGTGAAAGGTTATGTGGAGTGGGAAGATTAGAGGAGTGAGAGTTTTTAAGTAATGGAAAACAACCTTGTTCTCATGCGCCCCAAAGAATTCGAGAAGATCAGATGCTAGTGATCCCAAGGGTGCCCTTCTAGCGTGAGCTAATTGTCGTTGAAAAGGACGTCTTTTAAAGTTAAAGGAGTAATGAAGGGTGAAATCGTCGTAAGAGGGAAAATGTGATGAGGTAATAGAAAGAGGGTTATTGATGAAAAATAGAAAATGAGACAGTGATAGAACATAACCCTAACGGACACGATTATTAATGGATTTAAAGAATGAACAGTGGCATTCACCAAAATACTGAATGAAAGAGGACCAAGAAACAGAAAGACTAGCAAGAAAATCGCCAGTAGAGCGCTTCTTACGAATTCCAAACTGGCACTCTGAAATATTGATAGAACAATTGAGATGTTTACATATCATTCTGTTACTAAGGAAAGTCGAAAACTATAGAAATAACAGAAGTTAGAGGATTTTGCAGAGTTGGAGGGTTGAGATTGGTTCCTTTTTTTGTACAGAGCACCTTTCCAGCAATGAAAAAAAAGGCCAGACAGTAAAAGACAGAGACGGAATAATTTAACAAAGTCTAGAATGCAAGCTTGAAAGCACAAGTTTGTAGAATGCTAGGAGGTAATACATTCAGACGTACGCGTTTTGGTGTTAAGCTCGAAAAAACAGAAATAACACCTTTTAGAAGAAATTACAATGATTAGCATATAGCCAGTTGGAAGGGTGGAGAAGGAAAGATAGCTACGGAATCTTCCCAAGCGGAATCAGAGGCAAGGGTTTGAGCAAAAGAGCTCAGCCTTGGCAAAAGGTAAAAGGGTAATTATGCCGTCGGAAGATACTAATAAAAGGGAAAGAAGAAGAAGCCAAAGTTGAGAGTTAATAGTTTTTGAAAAATGTCAAGAAAGGACAGGAGGAAGAGGAGATAGTAAGATTATTGCATTGGGTCTTACTGAGAAAAGAAATTTTAGCTGTCATGGAAGAATAAATTTCTGCACGATTTCTGGGATGAGAATAGTTGCAAAGATCTAGAATTTTGAAGATGACCTAGTTAATTCATAAAAGGCAGCGTCCCTACGGCGAATAGAATGAGAACTTGCAGAGCTTTAACCGAAGGTTATATAGTTTTAACTGAGGGGAAAGATCATAGGGTGCACCGCCGCCATGCCAGAAAGAATTAGCTCGAGCTTGCACACTCCAAGAGACCCATTTCACGGAAGCTGTTAGTATTCCATTGGGAAAATCAAGGATAGTGACGACCGCTAGCCGACATTTAGCAGCACCGAAGTGCCAAAAACGTTTCTGTGGTAGGGGGGGATCTTTTCTGTGGAATACTGAAGAGATATAAACAAGATGACAGAGATAAGAGGGTGATCGGAGGAAGAAAGGAGGAGAAAGAATTTAACAGATAAGGAACCCTAATTGTCATAGAAAGGTCTAGAATGTTGGTTCCATCTCAAAGACGATCAGAGATGCGAGTAGGGGAGTTGCACTAATTGCTCGAGGTAATTCTGGATAAAAAAAGTCGTAGCAAGTTCATCAACTTTATCTTGAAAATTTAGAGGAAAGCAATTGATCGTGGTGAACGTTGAAATAACCAAGAATGATGATTTCAGAGAAATGTGAGAAGAGAGAGAATGTGTTATAATTTATAATGCAGGGTAGCTTGAGCCATTAGGTAGAATATTCGGGAAAACTCTAAATTCAAATACAACGGAACAGACAATCATGCACACGATTGCACAACTGCTCTTTGCTGAAAATTGAGGGAAGAAATAGTAGGAGTCCACAGAGTAGAGCTTGAAGTCAGAAGGCTCAAAAACCTAAATTTCGTGTTAAGGAATAAAAGATGAGAGGTTTAGAGAGAGGTGAGGTTGATGTTCAAACAAAATGAAAGATTCGTTTAAAAACCGAGAAGGTCTGCAGAATTTATGAAAATAGGATGGTCCGTACGATTTAAAATTAGGCCGGGCAATCCGTGTGACAGCATCCAACTGCCATCAACGGAGGCCTCAATGGCCTTAATTGCTGATGATGGTAGGTGGATAAAGGTTATTTTTTGGAAGACTTTCTGCCTAGGACTAATCGCTGTGGCTGCCAGTTTATAAATGAACGTGTTCCTTTTAAATAAGATGAGTGTTGGTCTGTAGATGTATTTTGATGGGTTGATAAAGTGAGAGCTACTCCAATGTTAAGAAGAATGGTGGATTATGGAGTCACAAAAGGAAGAACCATTGGGAAAGGTGAGTTCCATGGGATGTACTCGAGAGACTCCAGTAATATGACCAATTGTACTAATCTCATCGCTTTCAGGAGCGGTACTCTATCCCTTAGATAGTAATAGTATAATAGTATATATAGGGAAATAGGTAGTATATATATGAGTGTTAGGTAGGGTATATATATATATATATCTACATAATATGTATATATATTAATATATATAGATATATATATATTAATATGAATAGAATTTTGAGCAACGGGTGCGGTGCGGTGCGTGGGTGCTGCAAATTTTTGCAAGAAGACCCAGCGATAACCGGGCATGATTCGTCTCTCGGTTTTGCGATTGCGTCCACTCAGGGTATTTGCAAAAGAGCCGGTGCGGGCGAATGTGGGTGCGGTGCGGTAGCATGTATGGTGGTGCGGTGCTGTGCTGGTGCAAAACGTCCCGGTTTGCGGGCGGTTGCCGATGGGCTGAAATGGAGGTGCTCGGACCAACACTGAAGTGTAAGGTTATCAACGAGTTGGGATGCCCCATGTCATGAACCTCATAAAATTTAAATTAAAAACGTGTCTCATATTATCCGAGCTTCCTTCTGATATTTTCCCCGCAAACAGACTAGACTACCAAATATGATACATCTAAGTTTTAAATAGTGACGCACCGGATCTCTGGTTCCAGGTTGGAAGGAGATCCAGCCATTTAAAAGGTTTCAAGCTCTGGCCATGGACCACTAGTCTCCAGCCAGAGACCTATATTTTCAAAAGAATGTAAATAAAGTTTTTCATAGCAAAATAATTTATATTATTGCCTTATGGAAGTAATAATGAAACATTTAATGAAAGATCATTGTTCATAAGAACTAGTTCGTACAAAATATTTCATAAATTATATTTTTGTTTTGGTAATGATTTCATCTTCAAGATGTAGACTATAGGTTTGTCAAGGCAACCAACATGTTCCACCATTCAGTTCTATCATGAAAAACTCCTTTCCGCAAAGCTTCGATGTCTTACATACCAAACCTACTTACACTACACTGCCCATAAATTTACTTCTATTTCGACTTTTAAACTAAAACATCTTCCAAGTTCTCTCCTTAAATTTCCCCATAATCTTTCTATATAGTTGTATAATAGTTAAAAATATTGGAAACGGTGGCAATTTTTAAAAAAAAGTTAACAGTTTTTGTATTTTTGCTGTACTGTACTGAAGTAGGAATGGTGTTAAATCGTAATCTATATATTTTACAATAGATTATGCCGTAAATCGTTAAAGAAATAATTTTGTTTCTTTTCTGGTTCCAAGAGTTCTATGAAAATTGATACTGGTTTTTAGTAATTATGTAAAATTCTTACATTCTGGTAAAGAAAATAAGATTGTTTTTATTAGCTTGGGAATATTTGGTAGTCTTGCAGCTCACACACCGTAGGCTCCACTTAATTATGACATTTCTTATCAACTGCGATTTTTCATGCATGACAAGCAATCTTGGGGATCTCTCTTAATTCTTATTTGTAAAGTCTGTATTCGAATGATCGGCCACTTAATCTGGCCTTAATTTAAGGAGAGGTGGTCTTATGACATTTTTTTATTCTTTTGCATGTT
The DNA here is from genome assembly GCA_015478945.1 of Trachelipus rathkii. Lineage (NCBI taxonomy): Eukaryota > Metazoa > Arthropoda > Malacostraca > Isopoda > Trachelipodidae > Trachelipus > Trachelipus rathkii. Next base: position 9,018 of record JABUQX010018834.1, read on the forward strand.
CATTTTCTTGATCATCATTAAGTCACACTTAATTCAGTAAATTTTTAAAGCACAACGATATAATTAACATCACCATCATCATCTTATTATTATTATTTATTATTATTATTCAGGAGCTAAATGTAATGAGCAAGATCATGAAAGAATGCTGGTATCACAATGCACCAGCAAGACTGACGGCTCTTAGAATCAAAAAGACCCTAGCCAATCTGGAAGCTCAAGAGGACATTAAGTATTGAAAAGAAATGGCTTGTTACTTGTTGGTTGTATTATTATTATTATTAATTATTATTATTATTATTATTATTATTATTATTATTATTATTATTATTATTAATACAGTTGAAACTTAAATTACTTTGAGCCAGTACTTTTTGTTTTATAATTCAAAAATTAAAGGGAATAATAATTATTAATTTTAGTAATCATCAAAATAATAATCATCATCATCATTGCCATCATTATCATATAAACTTTTGTGCTTTAAGGGAAAATTAAATGTTTTAGTTTGGTACAAAAGTTGAGTAGAAAGTGAATGAAAGAGAAATTAACAACTTGTGAGTGTGATAAGTTGGAAAAGAGGATCAGAAATTGATAAAAAATTACGAGTAGATTGAGACTAATGTATGAACTCATGTGGATCTTTCCTGGAATGAATGGTACTATAGAACAGACGGGGATATGAAAGTTTTTAGTATGTTAAATCGTGGATTAAAGATTGAAGTTAGATCAAGGATTGTAGGAGAATAAGGTTTGTTTAAATGAAAAGGATAAAATAGTAAATTGGATTGGACAAGTCATCGTTTAAAAATGTGCAGTTAGTTTAGGTCATATTTGTGAATAGTATGTGGAATTTTGATTTACATTAAGTTGATAAAGGAAAGGGATTAAATAGTATGGCAACATCTTTCAAAGAAATTTCTTATATAAATGCTAATGATTACGGGATGAAATGATTTAATTGTAAAATGAAGATAACAGAT
>JABUQX010018834.1:20000-35024 GCA_015478945.1 Trachelipus rathkii
ATTTAACTCCGATACTTGTTCCAATTGCTCACCATCCAACATGATTTCACAGCGGATTCCCCTCCCCCAATACCATCACCTTACACTAATCTACATTTATTATTAAACCCCTCCTTTTATACACCCTACTAATAATCCTCTCAAACTTTCTTCAGATTCACCACACAAAACCAAATCATCAGCGTACAATAAGAAAGACACTTTACAAACTCTTCCATTCTTTATCAGTCTAACACCCTTACCTGCCAGCCTTACTTTTAATTCTATCATCACCTCATCCATAGGTGGGCACGATAACGAAAAATGTTATCGCGATAACCGATAAATCGATAACGAAAACCTTATCATCGATAACCGATATCCGATAACTCGTGATAAAAATATCGCCGATAAAGCGATAACCGATAAATCGATAAATCCAAATTTTTATGTATTTCATTTTATTATAAATAAAATGTTAAAAAGAACACGACTTTGGTTTTTAAGAAAATGTTAAAAATAAATTTATTACATCTTCTTTTCACCTATTTTATAGATTATAATATAAAATTTTCAGTTTTCTTTACCGACACGTACCCAGAAAATATGGGAATTTTGCTACTTGCTTTATATAACTTGTAAAACTTTGGATATCTTATTAAATAAATTTAATTTTTTTTCCCTTTGCTTCTCAGTGTTTTTTATAATAAAATTTTATTTTTTAATTTATGCTCTGATGTTATAGATTCTATAATGTATGTAAAAAGCCAAAGATAAAGGTTAGAAAAGGATTTGAAATGAAATCAAAGAATTAGTTAATTACAATTTATCAACATAAAAATATAAATACTAGGTTCTGGCCTTCTGTAGCATTTGTGTTCCCCTTCATAAACATGAGTATATTAAAGTTTTCATCTGACAGAGAATTCCTCTTGGGTCTGTAGATATCTTTGCCAAGGGAGAACAATCGCTCCACCGCAGCGCTAGACGGCATTGCAGTATTGTACCTTATAAAGAGATCAATGAGCACCTTCTCATTGTTAAAAGCTAGGTCTGACAGACTGTCTGTCGATTTCGCCTGCAGCCACTTATTTACAATGACAGCAGCTTTACTCTTGATTGATCTTTGATGACGTTGACCTTGAGTAAGTTTAGTGTAATCATCAGCATCATAGATGCTTGAGTAGTAGTCCTTCTCTTCCATGTCCTCTCCCTCGCTGCTGCTGGTACTGTTGGCGTTCTAGAGTTCGGTACGCCGCAATAACTCTTCCACCTTCTTCACCTTCTTCCACCTTGACCTCTGACTTTTTGGCCATTGTTTCTTCAAAAGCCCTCATCCACATCAGGCGAAACTTGGGGTGGAAGGCAGTGGCCAGAAGGTACTCCTCATCTTCAAAAGTGCTGGAGAACCTCTTGTCTATGACGTCAAGGAGGGTATTGACCAGAGGGTCGAAGAACTGGAGATTGGGGACTACATTCACCACACTAATAAGCGTAAATAAAAAAATCACCGACAACGCTGAAAACGTATCACTTTTAAAGTTTTAATTAAAATGTTAACTCATTATGACGCCACTGGCCTGGTAAGAGTTGCCAGGTGACGATTATCGTTATATATAGATTTCATATCGTTAAAAATATATATATATATATATATATATATATATATATATATATATATATATATATATATATTATATTATATATATATATATATATATATATATATATATATTTATACTATGTTATCATTAAGGTTAAGCATATTGTTAGTTGGTTATTATTATTATTATTACATAGTTAAGGTTATTATTGTTATACAAAAGGTAATGGGTTATGAGCATAGCTAAGAAGGGTTAATATATATATATTACAGTTGTCACCACCACTCACGGGCAGAGCCCTATTCAAGGAGGAGGTGTTGCACATCACAGATATTCATCAACTAACGCAAACTATGCAATGAGCACAGACAGGCTTTAAAGTGAGAGAGATTAAATTCAGCAGGAGACACAGAAGATGGAAGAGAATTCCACAGAACAGAGGTGGCAGGAAAGAAGGAAGCACCGTAGCGAACTAGCCTGGAGTTACCAATATCAACACAAAACATGCGCCGACACAGCACCCCTTGTGCTACGAGGGCGTCGTAAAGGTGGTGGTACGCGAGTGATAAGTTCCCTCGAGCACCTGCCGCTGCGGTACCTATAGAAAAGAGATAAAGCACCAGCATCGCGCAGCAAAGAGAGAGGGTCAAGTGAGCTGGAAAGTGCAGAACAGTTTATAAGCCTTTTGGCCTTTGACTCGACCCTATCCAAAAGCCGGATACCAGAGCCCCTCCCCAGATATGAGAGCAGTACTCCATACAAGAGCGGATGAGGCCCTTGTATAGCTGGAGCAACTGAGAAGAGGAAAAAAAAAGTCTCGCATCCTAAACAGAACTCCCAGTTTCTTTGAGGCCGCCATAGCAACCATATATATATATATATATATATATATATATATATATATATATATATATAATTCTGGTAGAAATATATATATATATATATATATATATATATATATATATATATATATATATATATATATATATATATATATATATATATATATATATATATATATATATATATATATATATATATATATGTGTGTGTGTGTGAGGTTTCCAAGACTTTTTTTTTGTTTATGTTAAGGCCAAGGATGTTTATATTGTCAACAGGAGAGACGAGAGAACCGTCGAAAGAGATAGGAAAGTTAGAAGGTGTTTTAGAGGGGGAATTTGTAGAAGTTGAGTTTTTAAGGAATTGAATTTCACAAGGTTGAGACGACCCCACCCGGAAATTCTATCCAGATCAGCGAGAATAGAATCGGAAAGATTAAGACGAGAGGCAATTCTAGAAGTAAAAGAGGGAGCAGAATTGAAATGAGTTGAAGAATGAAAGGTCGAGTCTTCAGCATACGAGTGGATAGAGTTAGATGTGCAGGTGAGAAGATCATTAATGAAAAGTAGGAATAAAGTAGGAGATAAGACAGAACCCTGAGGAACACCACTATTGACAGAAAAGAAGAAGTCGCCCCATCAACAACAGCCGATATTGAGCGACTTGAAAGAAAACTAGACATAAGTAAGCAAAGAGAAGGGAGAAACTCAAAGGAGGGGAGCTTGGAGAGCAGTGACGCGTGCCATAACAGGTCAAATGCCTTGGATATGTCAAGCGCCACCACGCAAGTCTCCCCGTAGTTTCTGAGGGGGAAAACCATAAATCAGTTAGATAGGAAAGTATATCGCCAGTAGACCTAGAGATCGAGCGCCGAATGCCGTACTGGCGATCGGAAAGAAGTGAATAAGATTCCAGATGATCTAAGAAATGAGAGTTGAGAAGGGTTTCAAAGATCTTAGATAGAATACAAGTGAGAGCCATAGGGCGATAGTTAGAAGGATCAGAGCGGTTTCTTTTTTCGGAACAGGTTGGACATGCGTGCTTCCAACACTGAGGGAAAGTATTAGTATTGAGACATAGAGAATATAGTTGAACGAGGGGCGGGGTCAGCACGAAAGCACACTCCCTCAAAACTCGGGGAGGAATACCATCCGGGCCACCCACCTTCCTAACGTTCATAGATTTCAGGAGCCCATGCACCCGATCAAATGTAAACACAGGCAATGGCATAGGACACCTGAGAGAAGAAGGAGGAGGAGGAGGGAGAAAAGCCAGAATCGTCTAGGGTTGAGTTAGGAGGAAAATAGAGGCGGAAGAGATTGTTTCAGTTGGAGAATTAGCAACAGAAACATCAGATCGAATAAGAGGAGGAAAGACAGATTTACAGAAGTTGTTAGAGATGTTTTTGGCAAGAGGCCAGAAAGATTTATCAGTAGAAGAATCAAGGAAGTTAGAGCACTTTCGTTTGATGAAAGCCCGCTTTGCTCGACGAAGAGTATCCCTGCAACGATTTCTAGCTGAATGAAAATTAGCAAGAGTGATAGGAGAACGAGAATTTTTCCACTCCCGATACGCACTGTCTCTAGCCTGAATGGCCAGAGAGCAAGCACGATCGAACCATGGATTATGAGGAGAGAAAGATTTAGTCGAAGACGGAATGAACCTGCTCATCCCATCAACGATTACAGCTCCCACCTTATCGGCAGAAGCCGAAGCGTCACCAGAGTCAAAGCAGTCATCCAATTATAGCTAGCATAGAAGCGACGCAAGGCTCCCAAATCGGCCCGATCAAATTGCCAGAAAAAACGCATAGGGCAGGATGGAGCTGTTAGAGAGAAAGTATTAAAATTGAGAGATATAAGGTTGTGGTCAGTAGTAAGTCCGGAGGTTCCGAGGCAACTTTTTCCTATATAAATGAATAGAGATATATTAGGCTTAGGGGGAGAATTGATAGCCCGAAGGGCTATTAATTCGACAAACAGACAAAACCGCAGGTTTTGTCTATGTTTGTCTATATTTGTCTATGTTTGTCTGTCATTGATTTATTCGACTCCGACTCCGACTCCAGCTCCGTCTCCGACTCTGACTCCGACTCCGACTCCAGCTCCAGCTCCAGCTCCAGCTCCGACTCCGACTCCAGCTCCGACTCTAGCTCCGACTCCGACTCCGACTCCGACTCAGCATCCGACTCTGACTCCGGCTCCGGGCGCGGTTTGGTTCAGACTCCGGCTCATGTCGCTTCAATGTGTATGTTTATTATTATTATTATTATTATTATTATTATTATTATTATTATTATTATTATTATTATTATTATTATTATTATTATTATTATTATTATTATTATTATTATTATTATTACGGAGAGGAATAAAGGAAAGAAATTTTAGTTTAAATTTATTAAAAACAAATACATAAATACATAAAAAGATATATATATATATATATATATATATATATATATATATATATATATATATATATATATATATATATATATATATATATATATATATATATATATATATATATATATATTGACATATTACATTTTTATTTTAAAAACCTTTATTAGTAAATATATATAAAACATATTGCATTTTTTTTTTTTATTTTAAAGTCGCAAAAAAAAAAAAAGAAATTAATCATATCATATTTATCTCAATATAAAAAAAGAACTCTAGAGTTTCATGTACTTATATGGGAAAGAGGATTCCTCTGAATCCGAAAGGAATTGTACGCGCCGTGTTTTTAATAAGTGCTCTTTTATTAGCTGTCATTCGCAACTTCTTTAACCCTTTTGTCATAGTCATCTCGCCTTTTTTATTTGCTTTAAACCTTAACGTAGGAGCCTTATACGCTAAATCTTTACCTTTAAAAACAACATGTGGGTTTTTTGTTTCATCTTTACGATATGCCTTACCATGTAAACTGGATGTACCACCCCTAGCTCTCATTTCTTCAACAACTATCGCTGTTATATCTCCATCCTTTCTAAGTTTAGCATAATAACTATCATCATCATCATCATCAACATCTATTAACCCATCTTCAGTCTCATCATTATCATCATCATCAATGTTATTTAACACAAGTTTTAACATAGTATCAAAGTTGACAATTTTCCCTGTTGTTTTATTTAATGTTAATCCCTTAGCTTTTAAAATATGATCTATAGACCCATCCTGTTTTAAAAGTCGCACAGCGTAAGACTTAGGTCCCGTGCACACAAAAGCATCCGCCTGTATACCTGACCCTATTTCATCCGTTAAATCCCCTAAAAATTTACCCGTCGCAGGATCATCCTCCCCAGCCTTGGTCACAAAGATAACACTGTCAGTATCGCAATATAAAACTCTTTGTCCTAGCTTCTCAAGAAGATTATAAAGTTTTACCCTGGCATGAGCAGTGGTGAAAGCGGCCACGGCAATGTTAGTGGATCTAGTAGTTTGTTCCGCGTATTGAGTGTATTTCACCGAAACAATATGTTTCTTATTTACACAGGTGACATCCTTTACTTCTTCATCTGCATTTTTAAAGTGTCCCCATACTTCAGCATCGGTGTGACAGATAATATCCTCAGTGTGTGGTGCCCGTTCTGCAAATTTTCCCCAAAGAGAATTAAGGCATAACTTTGCGATGAAACGAAGACATGCATTCCCATCTATCTTAGCCCTATCCAGTTTAACCCCTTCAATTCGTTCAAAGTCTTCAATGAACTTATTGAACAGAGGGCTATCTTTACTAGCTATTCCAGCAGGTAAACCTGACGCCTCTGTCTTTATCTTCAGGAAATCTTGTATATACTCTGTAAACATCCCGATCTTTGGATCAAAGTTCCAAATTTCATAAAGCTTGGTGATCTTGTATCCTTTCTTTAAAGCTAACTCTAGTTCAGGTGTAGTGTAAACACCTCGGAACTCACGTTGCCGTTCAGTATGTTCACATAATGTTTGTTGACCTTTTTCAGCACAGGTTCTACATAGGGTGAATACTAATCTTTCATCGTATCTCCCTGGTAGAACTGGCATATAGAGGTTCTGAGGAGGGAGGACCCAAACATTGGCTACACCGAAATACTTCTTGTTCACTTCTCTACTAAATGTTTCAATGGTAGGTAGTTCAGACCCTACCAATTTTGTAGGTATCCCACTAGGGAAAGCCTGAGTCTTCTGTACCCATGGATATAACGATGTGAAATCTAGGTAGTTAAGTTTGGTTTTTCCGTCTGTAGGTGGATAATAGTAGACGAATGGTTCAGTTCGACCTCCATATAGAGCTTCCCCTATATGTAATTTATTATTAGCTACATCATTGCCTACCCTGTTGACAAAATGACCTAGCCCTTCTTCTTCGAGTGGTTCGGGAGTGTTCATGAACCGTACCTTACATTCCTCTTTCATTTTTTTCCATTCACAACCCCATACCCTAACCACTTCGAAACCATTAGCTCTATAGGCTGCTTCCTGGAGCATAGTTACTCTATACCGATCAAGACTTCCGACATTCAGGTGTTGTTTTCTTCCTTCTTCACATGCTTGATGACCATGCCAAACACAGCCATGGAACAGATACACTATCCTTTTCTTTTCAACAGATCCCTTAGGATCTTTTTTTTTAACTGCATCATCCATAGCCTTCCATTCTTGTTCATTCTTTGTTTTTAAAGTTTCATCTACAACTAAATTTTTAAGTTTCACAAACTCTGATCCGTTATTTTGACACTGGAACCTCGGCATATCCATCAGGGAAAGCTGCTCTGTTCTTCAGTTTAAATCCTCGCTCTCCACCGTTGCGTGCATGCTCGATATTTTGACCTGTATACCGCTGCATAAACTCTAACCATCTGATAGCCTCATAGGAATACGATTTCTGACTATCTCTACCTATATGAGCGATAGTATTAGGTTCCATGAAATGGGCTTTAAAAGTCTTAAAACATAGAGCTGCTATAGTACAACATTCAGTTAAACAATCAATTTTAAACATGTCTCTAAACATTTTACGAAAAGCTTCAAAACTTCGGCGTAAAATATCTACATCTTGTACACAATATTTTGTACATTCAGCCTTAATATCATACATGCGCCCCACGAATGTAGCATACCATTTTGTAAACTCTTTTTTCTCATCATCATTCATTCTATCAATCTCGAACATATCCTGGGAAGGAATAGGACCTACATAATCAAGATTGTTATGTGTGAGAAACTTGTAAGGAAAGAAACCCTTAACTAGATCCCCATCAAGACCCATACATTTAGGCAAGGATTTTAAAGCACAAGGCATGTAGTTAATTGTATCTTTAAATTCAATATTTTTATACGCTGTCATTGAAATGATCTTTGTTCCTCGTTTAAGGGGATTGCCATTAATAGCATCACCTTCAGGTCTTCCCAGCAGTCTATTGTACACGAACTGCGTATCGAAACGACCACCGTTGTGTGCAGCCACAACGATGGAATCTTTTGGATGAGCTTTAGCAAATGCAGCAATATAATTTATAAACTGATCTACAGGACATTTTTCATACTCATTTGTAGCATTCTCATTTAAATAAAAAACTTCTTTTCGTTTCGTCTTACAGCTCTTACAATTCGTTAATTCTTCTTTACTGCATTTATAACATACAATCATACTCACTAGAAGATAAGGAACCATATCGATCAGTTCATTATTAGTTTCAGGGTTAATCTGAGGATTGTGTTGATATGTTTCGATGTCATAGTAGAAGGTGTATGTATTGTTTTTCTTCTGCCCATCATCCTTAATTTCTATAGGTTTCATATAGCATTTATGCTTCCCATCCTCAGGGTTATAGGTCTCATAACATACATTACAATACATTTCCTTACATTTATGTTTTCTTTTACCTCCGTTATCAGGTATTATTAGCGTGTCACAGTCTTTACATATATAAATTTTTCCGCATATATCCTTATGATTTTCTAAACATACTGCATCGTAAAAGTTACGATTGCATTCAACACAGTAATGTAGAGCTCCACCCACAATAAGTTTTCCTAGACATTCATACTTCAAACATTGTTTACAATTATAATACTCGCATTCGTACTCATGATGATGGAACATATTATCTACAAAGCTATAGCATTTCGGGCAGAAAATATCACCGGCGATACTTTTACGATTGAGCCCTGTTATGGTTAAAGGTATTACTTTAGTAGGCACATAGAAATAGTGTTCTTTCTCTCTATCATAACCTATGACATATAAAATTTTATCTCGGTCGTTTTCTGTGGGTTTATGTACCACACTGAACTTTCTTTCCCCTTCATTACTATAAACAAAAATACGACAATCTAATGTCTTCTCGATAATAGCGAATTTATCTGAACCTAGCGGGCTAGCAAAGTCTAATCCACAGTCGTTAGCTATTTTCTCACCCCTATCTTTCACGTTTTTAGGGGTAATATTAGAACCAAAGCCCTTATCTTTTGGGTCTTTAGGCTTAATATCATGAGCCTCTTTCTTTTCATTATACAGTTGAGCCAACGCTATGGCTTTAAACCCACAACCTACAGTGTCTGGAACCATACAGCTTTTTCTATTTATCTGTACTCTTTTGAACAGATGACACCTCTTAATTTTACTTGTTTTATAAAAGTTTGCATTTGTAGGGATTATTATACCATTCCCTTTTGGATTGTGAACCACCTTAACCTCTATAATAAAATCGGAAAACGTGTATTGGTCTCCCGATTGGAAAGCAGCTTCGAGTTGCTCAGAGATAGGTACAATGTTATCATTAGCGTACTATTTTTTTTTAAACGGATATTGACATGTACCATTCCTTGCGCCTTGAATGTAAAGGTGAATCGTACCTCATACTCATTATATTTGATTTGACCTCTTAAATGGGTAATTATATCTAGGATAACACGACTAAAGGCATCGGAAATATCCAGCCCTTGATTAAACACTCTATTTTCAATGATTTTAATTCGATATTTGTGTATATCTAGAATTCCTGACTTTCTACCATACCCGATTCTCTTCATGTCGATGAACTCGGCTGTGAAGTCCTCATTTTTCCGCTTTTTCTGTTAAAAAAGAGAACATAAGATAAATAAATAGCTCACATGATGTAAAGTATATATTATATATATAATATATATATAATATATAGTTGATATTCTTATATATATTGATATATATATATACAATGATATATATTATATATATATTAAATAATAATAATAATAAGAATAAGGGAATAAGAAGAATTAAAAGAATAAGAAGAACAAGAAGAATAAGAAGGAATAAACAAGAAGATGATGAAGAAGAAATAAGAAGAATAAAGAAGAAGAAGATTAAGAAGATTATTGAAGAAGAACAAGAAGATTATTGAAGAAGGAACCAACGAAGAATACTAATAATAATAATAATAATAATAAACAATAATATGAAAGATGGTTATGTAAAATTGTGTTAAGTTATAACTAGAAATAATATAATATAACTATAATATATAATATATATATATGTAGATAATATAGTATATAGAATGATAAACTTATATAGTAGTTAAATATATACATATAAATAATAATATATATATACTAGTATAATATATATAATACTATATTAACAACGATAACAACGATATCCTTAAAAAGCTGAAAAATCAATAACATATACACTTTATAGCAACAACAACATAATAATAATAATAAGTCATAGATGATAATAATAATAAAGAATTACCACCTACCCCGCTACGTGATCCATCGGCAGGCCGTGTCTCACATGTGGAGTCATCAGCTGTATCAACATCCATATCTTGTAGGGATTCAACAGCAGCAGCAAGCAGCACAAGCAGTCACCATCAATCATTCCATCAGTATTGTTTGAGGTAGAGGAGACCACCGGTAACGCTGCGCGGACGATGACGATGAGGAACCTCCTGCTCCTGCCCATCTAGCGAACCCAACGTCCTGGTACCTAACAAGCTGCTCGATTGATGTTGCTCGTCTCACCTCTGCCAAGTATTGAGTCATGGTAGCCCTCTAGGTTCAACCAAATACCGACGTTATGGCTTGCTTTATCTAGCGAAACTATAACAGGATTCACCATATACCATCCCTCTACAGACCATCATGTTGTATTTGTTGCGTTGTTGTTGTTCTTGAGAGGTACCGTTGAGACCCGCACATGCTTCCTTCATCTAGGATTCCAACCATTTTGCATCCAATTTCCCATCACCACCACTACCACCACCATCGCTACCATTGATGTAGCAGAATGGACGGAACTGTAATAATACAAAAACTAAAATATAATAAAAACGTTTTAAAAAAAATTAATCTTTGATAATAAATTTTTAAAAAATTACTTAAAATAAAATCTACAAACCTTAATTTATAAAAGTATATCTAAATTTTGTATAAATATAAAACACAATCATTCATAATATTATTAAATTTTGATAAGCACTTCGAAGGATAAAAGAATCATTAAACTATTGTAAAATTTAGATAAGTATATCGTAGTAAACGTAGAAATAATAAAATCAGAACTATTGTAAATTTGAGATAAGTAAAATGAAAATTAAAAAAAAAAAGCTTATAAAATACATGAAGACATTTTCAATCAAGTTCTGCATTCTTCCGTGTAGCTAAACACATTAGAGATCGGCCATTTTCGTTTTTCGAATTGCCACAGGTTTCTGTAAATAAAGAAAAAAAATATTTATTATTTATTATTATCTATTATTAATTATCTGATATTATCTATGGTATTCTTATTTAAATAAATATTATTAGTACTTATTATTATTCTGATATGTCAGCCTTACGTACACAACCTAGATCGCTCACAGATGCGTTCCAATCTAAAATTACTAACCGTTATCCCAATCATCCCCTCAGTCACCAGTTAAGTATACCGCGTGTTAAAAAATGAATTATTGCAATCCCTACAAAGACCCGCCCTAACAGTGGTAATACTATGTATATAGAACTGTATGTATTAATGTTTTCGTGTCATTAACGTACAGGCAACATCAAGATGCACATGTTACAAAAATTCATCTTCCGATCACCATGTACATCTCTCGTGTGTGGTCCTACAGGATCAGGTAAAACGTTTGCGTTATTAAAATTTTTAAAATACCCTGACCTATTCGAGCAATACCCTGCTAAAATTATCTGGTGTTATAATGTTTATCAAGAAAAATTTAATGAGTATAAAGATATAATACAGTTTCGATGAAGGTGTTATATGATGTTAAAATACTCTTAGGAAAATATCAGGGTCATAAAGTTAAATCCTTGATATGCTGACTGCATAAACTGAATGAGATATAGCTGAAACTTTCACTGGTTTACTCTCATCATATTAAGACGTCACATCTGTGTTTTTTAATAAACAACAGAACGATCTTCCGATCAGAATAAGTATATAGAGAGCATGTGCTTTAAATACGTCCATATTAATATTGTCTTGGTCAAAGAAGAGACGGTAAGTCAGATTAATGAATGAGTCCACCCAACATGTTCCGAATCAAAAGGAAAGAATTTTAAAGATATAATAAGGAATTTACATCTGCTACTCATGGTTATTCTAGTATGTGATCTCATCCTGAAGAACACACATAGAGTGATTGTTACTACAAAAACATTCCTACACAGAAACGAAAACTGTTTAAACAATTTTTGTTTTTTTTTTTATCCTTTCCCTTTTCGCTACCTTCATGTACAATGGTAAGTAACTCTATTCTGTTGAGTGCGGATAATACTAAAACCTCACGGTATTTATACCCAATTATAGAACAATTATAGGAAACTTAGTAAAGCTGAAAAAACCAAACATCTACAAATTAGCTTTTCGTCTAATACGATGTATCTCGTGAAGTGTGTCTCTAATCTTATAAAGATAATAACGTGCCCATAAAAAGAACATCACAATACAAAGCTACGTCGCCATAGCACATCAATTAAATAACTACTCGCTAAAGTAAAAAGAAGATTATTGCGAAAAAAAGGGAATTACTGTGTGAAAGGAAGTGTGTATTCCTACCCTTGTTATTTTCTATTGTAGGCCCTGTTCTATCCAAATGTGTTGGGTAGTCAAAACTAGAATAATAATAATACATACATAATAATGGAAGAAAGTTGCCATATAGACCCTTCGTTAGATTACGAAAAAAAGAGATATAATAATAAAATAATACATATCAAACGAACAACAGCAACAAACCGATCAGCAACAACAAGACTCAATGCCTACTGCTTATATGATCCTAAACTACCCAGAAATTCAAGTATCGAAAAACGAAACTCGGTCAAATTTTAAAAATTCCCACATATGAAGAACATTCATTATAAAAGAGTCAAATATAACTTAAGTATTTACAAAAATTAATAGAATCTGAAAGAAAAATACACCAGTGATAACTACATCAGTGTCTACAAACGAGCATGAAGAAACAGAAGGTAATTAAGGATATTAAAAAACATTTTAGAAACCAGTCACCTCCTACATTAAAAAATAAAGGCTTAGCCCGTTATATATTACATTAAAAGGGCAAAATTACATTGGACACTACAAGGTCAGATGTGTAATAGATGGACGTCCCATTATAGGAGTCAAAGTATCGTGATTGGTTTCGGGATCTGTGTTCGCAATTGAAAAGACAATTCAGTGTATAGGATGGAAAATAATAAAACGAGAAAATTAAGAAACCATTAAATTTCAAAAAGTTTAATATTAAATATGGATCGACTGGCTGATGTGGAAAACGTGTATTCTACACCTAAGGACTATAGCTTCAGGACTCTTCACTCGGTGTGATATCGAACACCTTCATCTTTAGGGTTATTCAGAAAAGCGAAATAACCAAACAACCTTACCCTAGCGCAAAGAAATTACGGAAAAAAGATAAGTTAAGTCGGAATGGTTAAAAAATGTAGCCTAAGGCTATATTACAAGAGAAATCCATTAGGGATAAGAAAAAAAAACATAAACATTACGCAATAGTTTAATAAAGCCACGCGCCCTTCATTCTTGTTAGAGGCTATGTTTTAGGCGTTAGCTATGTATAAACGGTTGTGCATCATCTATTTTATTGGAGAGAAGAGAGGCTTACATTCTCTTAAAAGAGGGATAGCTGAAGCTCATCATTAGTTGAACGTCTGACATTAAACTATAAACATGGTTTCTCTTGTGAATAATAAATTTGTAACCGATATTATAGCATGGAAGGTATCTCATCCTAAAAATATTGTAAATTTAACTTTCCATCGCAAGTCGAGTGGTGAACGTTACTTTACTTGTACTGACTCCTCTCATCCACCTAACAGATCTTTATTCCTATCAAGTGAAAGAATTAAGTCGTGTATTTGATGAAGTTAATACATGGATAAATGAAAAGTACATTTCATCGTCTGTAACAAATTCCTGGGGTGTTGCGATCAATGGCGGCGAAGAAGACGATTCAAAAAGGTTAACTCTTGTTTTTGCGTTACATAACAATATCGAATCCATCGATTTACGTGTTTGGTGGAGACCTAATTTAACGGGGATTTTCCGCCCCACTTCATATGGTGTTTGTGTAAGTGGGTCGTGAAGAATGCATTACTCCTTTATCAAAATTATGCCAAGAAGAAATATCTTAAAACAAAGTATGTTGACAGTCTATTTTACGTATTGAACATTCAGGAAATTGTCAGCATGAGGTATATACTAATAGACAATACTATGCATCAACACAAAGATGATCGAAATCAAAGGGATCCCCGGAGTTATAGATGCTGTCGATGCGTTGAAAAATCAGCCCTACAGGCTACTACTGAGCAAAGAAACTCTAATATCAGGATACAGTAACAATCTTGGAAAATATCGGCCCGTTGAATATTACCACTATGTCACGAAACCAATCCTAAGTAGGTTTAGAACATAACGATGTACACAGTAATATGTTAAATGTTAAAACCTTCTGATTCTTGTTAAATTAATATTTATAACACTATATTATCTAATATATAATATATAAGAATATATATATATATATATATCAATATATATATATTTTATACGGGAATGCTAATGTAATTTTTATTTATCTAATGTAAACGGATTTAAAAACTTATATATGTAAGATGTATATTTTAAAATGTGGCTATTATTTATTACGAATGTTCTTTATCCTGGTCATATGGTAATTATATATCTTTTATTTTTTTATATATGTCAGTATTAATAATGGAGGCTAAGGAGTTGGTTGATAAATTATTATTATC
Organism: Trachelipus rathkii; assembly: GCA_015478945.1. Lineage (NCBI taxonomy): Eukaryota > Metazoa > Arthropoda > Malacostraca > Isopoda > Trachelipodidae > Trachelipus > Trachelipus rathkii. The sequence continues at coordinate 34,687 of JABUQX010018834.1, forward strand.
CTTTAGAACAAGCAAATTCAATATGGAGGGTTTTTCAAGGGTCCGCATCAAAGTTCCCTCAACTGAATTGAAAAAAAGAATTTTGAAAAAAAATATTTAGAAGGACGAGGATGCATTACGTTTACAGAAAAACCTAGTACGGAAAAATTCCCGACACGAAGACCATAGCCCCTTACTATAGAAGTAATGTATGGCAATTAGACTTAACAGACAGAAATGATAAGATATAAAGTATTTACAATGATGACTATATTAAATACGGATTTAGATGTGTAGTTACTCACGGATACTTATTGGCATTAAGGCTTAAAAGATAAAAAGTCAAAAAACAGTCAAAT
>JABUQX010018835.1:0-5000 GCA_015478945.1 Trachelipus rathkii
AAAGTACATCAGATAGAAATGTGGAAAATATCTAGTTGCTGGTGTGTGCCTATTGTTATATGCTGCTGTTTATCCTCAAATATAGATTTACTGTATCGATTAAACACCTTGCCTCTCCATAGCCATTGTATACCTATATCGTCTACGTCCCGCCTCTGCTTATTATATTGGTCGATTAGCTGGGGAGTGATAGCGCTGTCTGCGCTGCTTATATCATATTTTTGGTAGATATAGAGGCTAGGTGTAGCTCTATAGTATAGTAGTAGGTTTATATTAGTATATATATATTATATATATATTCCCTTTTATACTATCAGTGATTCGGTCATTATTTCTAATTATATATATATTATATATTATTTAATTATATATATATTATATATATATATAATATTAATATATATATTATATTATATATTAATATAATAATAATATATATACTATAATATATTATATATTATTATATATATATATATATACTATATATATATATTATATATTATATACTATTATATATTATTATATATTATAATATTAATATTAATTATTCACAGAAATGTTGAATTAAAATAATGATAATTTTTTTTTAATAATTTTTCATTAAATGAGAATAAAATTAAAAAAGATTCCAAACTAATAATTATAATAATTAATAAATTAAATATAATAATAATAATAATTTTATGATAGTACATATATAACACCATAAAAATATCATTAATGTTATACTAATTATAATAAATAATTATGATTAGTAAAATAATAATAATAATAACTGAATTATAATCAATAAATATAAATAGAATAATAATTAATAATAATAATAATCATAATAAATTAATATAATAAAATAATAATAATAATAATAATAATAAATAAATATAATTAATTATTAATAATATATAATATAAAATTAATACTACTTATAATAATAATAAATATAAATATAATATATCAATATATATAAATATATAAAAGTAAATAATAATATAAATAATCAATAATATAATTAATAATAATAACTAAATATAAATTAATATAAATATAATAGAATAAATAACTAAATATATAATAATAATAATAATAAATAATTACTAATAAAAAATAATAATATAATAATAAACTAATATAAAAAATAATAATTATAATATATCGAGTATAATATCATAATATATATAATAATAATAATAAATATAATAATTATATAAATTAAAATTTATAATATAATATAATATAATAATAAATAATAAAATAATATATATATAATAAATAATTAATATATTATATAATAATAATAATAATAATATAAAATAAATATAAATTAAAATAAATTAATAAATTAAATAATAAATTAATAAATTATAATAAATAATAATAATATTATATTTTATATTTTATTATTTTTTTTTTTTTTGAGTGGATGTAAATGAGAGTATATACTCACAGCACCTAAGAAATTAATGCGAGCTAGACTACGCGTGTTAGCTAACACTAATGGACGGAGGAAAATCAAATAGTATAACTAGAATAAACTCGAAAAGAGAGAACATTAGCGTACTGAGATGCGGTTTAGGATCTTATAGCACAAGATGGAAGTCGTACAGCCGCTTCGAAGCACGATAGATCTCCACACAGAAAGGTCCATCAATAGCTGGACATTTTGTAGAGTCGACGTCTACGGTAGAGAGATATAAATCTTCGGATTAAAGATGTAGCTGAAAGTGAGAACTTGCTGAAGAGGTATAGTTAGCCGTCAGGAAAAACTTGCTAAATCCAGAAAGGCGATCATCGAGATGCACAAGCAATCCTAGCCACGTAGAGATGAACAACGGTGAAGAGGCTAACCAAGTGGATCGAGAGCAAATGCCTCGGCAGGTCGGCTGAGCGAACCCCCGGACATAAGAAATCCATGGGTGCGAATTTGTATGAACCAAGAACGGCAATCGTGAGGCCAGCTGACGGACCTGTCGGCAGGTAGGTCTCGGGAGATCTCTCCTAGACGGAAGATGAAGACCCCTACCGGCCAGATGGACGGGGTTTTTCTGGACATTCCGAAGTGTGTTTGAGCCGCACGGAGCAGTTCTCTCCGCCCAAGCTAGCTGTCCCGGTGTACTATCTGGGGTTCGCAGCTGATGTTCGGTGTCAGGAGAGGAAGCCCCGCGCCAGAGCAGATGGAGAATCTGTATCTACGGAAAATGGCCCAGACGCACAGGCAAGTGGGAAGGTTAGCTGGGCACTCCGACACCAGTCAATCGACACCCTGTGTGCAGCCGCCCGTTTGGCCTCCCCATTGGCCCGTTCGTTGCCAGGAACCCTCACATGGAGGGAACCCACGAACCTTTCAATGTTGTAAGTGCTCGCGCTGGTTAACAAGCAAGAGGGATCTGTTGAATATAATAATAATAATTCCAGATCCAATAAATAAAAGTCATCGACAATAATTAGTATAATACATAAATAATAACATAATTATAATAATAATTAATACAATATAATATAATAATATAATATCACGATAGCATAATAATGCAGCATATTGTCGTTTATAGTATGATATAGTAATTAGTATTAGCTTTAATAATAGGCTATACGGTATTAAATCGAAGTTTGTGTCTCTAGATCGTATGTTAATAAATAAGTGATCATATAATAAGCTTTAGTATATTATATATAAGAAGTATGTGATGTTGATATAGTATATCGGTAATAATACATAATAAATAATAATGAAATTTAATATAATATATAATATTCAATTTATGATCATAAGTATAATAATAATAATAAATGAATTGTAGGTAGAGTATATTAAGATAGGCCTTATTTAGTCGTTATCAGATTGGTATCATTAATGATTATGTGAGCTGGATGATGATATAGTATCAATAATTGGAAAGTAGCTGTAGATCAGTCGCTGAATGTAATGATAATAAAAATTAATACAGTAATTCAAATATGATAATAAGAATGCAGTAATTATTAATAATAATAATAATAATAATAATAATAATAATAATAATAATAATAATAATAAAAATAATAATAATAATAATAATATAATATAATATAATAATAATATATTAATAATATAAATAATAATAATAATATCATGCATAATAATAATAAGTCAACATAGCAAAATCTTCGGCGTAAAAAGTAAGGATAAAGAAAAGTGTTTTATAAAAGTAAAAAACAAAAATTAAATAACATTAACGCAACACACACGAAGAGTGGAAATTTCACTTAACAAAACAAACTTGTCAATTCAAGCTTCGTCAAGTTTTATAATCTACAAAAAAAAAATAAACATAAAACAAATGGTTTATGATTTTTGATTTTTAACAGCGCTTATTTTTTGGGTCTTTGGCTTTTCGGGTACTTTTTTTGGGCTAACTTTTTAGACGCTGCTCTAACGATACTAATTCTCAGAACTTTTCTCATGAATGCCTTTTAATCTTCTGCAGCTTAAGAAAATCGGGAAAGTTTCTGAACGAAAACTTTTCGTTATTGACAACGGACTGTATATATATATAGTACTATATTATATATATACATCTATATATATAATATATATATTATATATATATTCTATATATATATTCATATATATTATATATATATATATTAATATATATTATTTATTATATTATAATCCCGGCACACCTATAATATATATCGTGTAGTATATATATTATTATATATATTAATATATATATTATATAATATATATATATATATATATATATTAATATAGTATATATATATATAATATATTATATTATATTTATATATTATATAGTATAATAATAATCATATATATAATATATAGTATATAATATATATCTATATCTCTATAAATATAATATATATATATATATATATAAATAATATATTATATATAATATCATATAATGTATGTATATATATAGGTTATATATATTATACTATATATATTATATATATATATATATTATCTTTCCTTGTTTTGTTATACCTTCTTTTCCCTTCCGATTGTTTTCTTCTTCACATAATCTTCTAGTACCTCCTTTGTCCTTCAACTTGTTTTTCATTCTCTTTCCCTCCTCTTGTTTTTTATTCTTTCCCTCCTTTTTCTTCCCCTTTCCCTCCTCTGTTTCTTCCTCTTTCCTCCTCTTGTTTCTTCCTCTTTCCCTCTCTTGATTCTTTTCTCTTTCCTCCTCTTGTGTTTTTCCTCTTTCCGTCACGCCGCGTCGTCGATACTTTACTCCGACATAATATATTAATTTTTTTTTTTTAACATATATATATATATGATATATATATATCACTCTTATATATATAGATCACCTACATCACTCGCTCAGTATTATACTATATATATATATATATAATAATATATATATATCTTAATATATATATAATATATATATATATATCATATATCATTCCAAAGATGTTTGTGCAATAAACGCAACATTGTTTGTATATTTCAAATGGTCCAGTGGGTTTGAACCCTTACCCCTTGAGATGGTACTTCAGAGTGTTACCTCGACCACGTTTGGCTAAAAGGAAACCCATCTTTTACCTTTGGACAGAGCTTTCGCTTCCGCAAGAGGAGCGAAGGCCGTGTCCTTGGACACTAACCTCGACGGGCGCCCTCCCGCAACCAACTCGGGTCAGGGGTACACTCGGTTTATTTTTTACCGGACATTTAATATGATTATTCAAGATTTTGTTTTGTGCAATAACGCAAGCAATTATTTGCTTTAGGACCATTTAATCTACAATAATTGTTGCGTTTATTTGCAGCAACAATGCACATCTTTGAAATATCTTTAATGTCCGTGTTAAAAATTACACGTGGGTTACCCTCTGACCCCGAGTGTTGGTGGGGAGGTCCCCGTCGGAGGTTAGGTGTCCAAGAAACGCCTTCGCTCCCCCTTGGGAAGCTAAGCTTTCAGATGTAAAATGATGGGGTTTTCCTGTTTAGCCAATTATCGTGTGTTCGAGGTAACACTTTG
>JABUQX010018835.1:10000-17500 GCA_015478945.1 Trachelipus rathkii
GCAGCAATCTTCCTGGTTCCTTTATCTCACACTCTTTATGACATTTTGCTATTTAAAAAAAATCAACTCCAATTTTTCCCCTTCCTTACTCCCTCCTTTTGTATCTCTGTCAGTAATACTGTTGTCTTAACTTCTGCTAAAGCTGAACTGTTTGCTTAAACTTTTCCCTTCTAATTCTATTCTAGAAGGTTCCAAATCAATTTCTCCTCTCTTCTCCTTTCAACTCATTAAACTGTTATTTCTACACTCTCTGAACTTTACCTTGAGAAAGAGGAGAATGCTGAAACTATCCCTCCAGTAGTCCTCAAAACTTATTCTTCTGAACATGCACCATGCATTGGAAACTGTTTCCTAGTTGCGAAAAAAAAGAATTGGTGGAATGTAACTTTTTTAATATTTACTCGATTACAATGAAACTTTCGCAGCCTCTATAACTCTACAAGATACATATATGTTATTTAAAATAATTTTTATATGCCCAACAGTTTTGCCGCTTATCACGAGAAAACTTTCGAAAACTATGAAATATTTCCCATGAACAGTGGGAAATCCGTTTGATATACACAAACTTTATCTAAACATAAAAATGTTTCCCTTCCCAAGTTATATTTGCTCTGAAAATTTCAAACTGATCGCATAAATAATAAAAAGGTTTTCGTGGTTTTTCATTTTTGAGTTGCCAAAAACATTTTTTTGATGATTGGTGTCATGCAACATTTTTATTATTCATCTGATAAGAATGAAATTTTTATAGCTTTTATAACTTTACGAAATACACATTTTTTATTTAGATCAATGTATTGTATGTCCAACAGTTTTGCGCTGGTCATGGGAAAACTTTTGAAAATTTTGAAGTTTTCATATGAACAGCGCCAAACCGTTTGGTATACAAAAAATTTATCTAAACACAATATGTGCATCTTCTCCAATTTTTTTTTTTAAAAAGTTCACACCTCACGGGCATAGCCCTATTCAAGGAGGGGAACTTCTCTAGGTAATTTCTACCTAGGATCCGAACTAGGATTCGAACCCACGACCTTGCCATGCGACTCCGTCGCTCTACCGTTTGAGCCACGGTAGCATGCTCTGCAAGTTTCGTAAAAATCTAATATATTATAAAAAAAAACTTTTTTTTTCTTATTTGCAAAGAAAAGGGGAAAAAAGGAAAAATTCGAATAATTGGTGGCATATAACTTTTTTATTATTCATCTGATTAGAATTAAACTTTTATACCTTGTAGAAATTGGTGAAATACACCTTTTTCATTTATATAAATTTGTTATATTCCCAACGGTTTTGTCACTGTTCACAGCTCAACTTCTTGACTTTTATACTATAAAAAAATACTTTATATTGAGCTGCTATTTCGGGGTAGAACAAAATAGGCAAACACTTTTTTATACTTTTCTCTTTTTGTTTTCAATTTTTTATACATTGCACTACGTTTTGATGTATGATTCATGCAAATAGAATAACTTTTGTCATGTTTCGGCTAACTTTTTAATTTTAGGGAGAAAATAAGTTGAGATTTTGCCCCAAAAAAAAAATCTAAATAAAAAAATCTATATATTGCTGCTATTGTAAGTTATTTTGCAAAACATATGTGCATGGCAAGTATTTTAACGAAATCAACTTGCCAAAATCTTTTGTAGTTCAGCAGAAATTCACTGTTAAAAATTGCTGGTTAAAATGCAGATTCATGATATTTGGGAAGAAATTACACAAAATCTAAACACTTTTTTTGCAAGTACCATCGAAATAAATATTGTGGAACAAACTTTCCTCTTTCAAATAGTGTATAATTTATCCCAAAAAAATTACATCAATGTTGCTACGCTTAACCTCTCCTTATTCAGCCGTTGCCAATTCTTATGATTTAAAAAAAAAATATCATTTTATAAGTTTGTGTCGACCAATGATTGCTCGACCTTGATTTGAACTTTCGCCAATCCGGTGGATTTAATGTGGACCATTGATCTCTCCCATCAGAAGAGATATTTCAACTTGTTGATCGAGTTATTCAAATGGTTTGCGCTCTGAAGTCGAACTTATCCTACCATTCCTAAATTTCTGTGGATATCTCCACTTGGTCAGCATCAAAATATCTATAATACTTTTCTATTGGCTATTAGATTGGCTATTAGATTCATTCTACCTAAATGGGTTTATGACCTTGGAAATTTAACCAATAAATAAAGAAAAACAGAATGAAATAAAATGCTGGTTGTAAAGTACGTAGAGTTTTGCTTCATGAAAAGTTAAAAAGAAGTAATTAAAAAAAAAAACTGCTAATTTGATGCAAACTTGATTTCTTAAACCTGCCACTCAATTTTATGCCAAATATTTTTCGAACATGGTTAAAATCAATGTCAAAATATATCGTGATTTTTTAAATGTATCTAAAGTAGTAAAATTGTTACTTAATTTAAAGATGATTGACTCACATATTTGATGATAATTAACTCACGTGTTTGAAGAATGATTAATTTACGTGTTTTTACATGATTCACTCACGTGTTTTAAGATAATTGACTTACGGGTTTGTAGATGATTGACTCTCGTGTTTAGAGATGATTGACTCACGTGGAAGATAATTGACTCACGTCTTTGAAGAGGATTCACTCACCTGTTTTTAGATGATTCACTCATATGTTTAAAGATGATTGACTCATGGGTTTGTCGATAATTGACTCTCGTGTTTAGAGTTGGCTGACTCACGTGGGAGATAATTGACTCACATCTTTGAAGAGGATTCACTCACCTGTTTGTAGATGATTCACTCATATGTTTAAAGATAATTGACTCACGGGTTTGTCGATGATTGACTCGCGTTTTTAGAGTTGATTGACTCACGTGGAAGATAATTGACTCACGTCTTTGAAGAGAATTCACTCACCAATTTGTAGATGATTCACTAACATGTTTAAAGATGATTGATTCGCGTGTTAGAAGATGATTGACTCACCTTTTTGAAAATGATTGACTTATGTGTTTCAAGATGATTCACTCACATGTTTGAAGATGTTTGATTTACGTGTTGGAATATGATTGACTTACGTGTTTGAAAATGATTTACTCACATGTTTGAATATGATTGACTCTAGTTTTTGTAGATTATTCAATCACATGTTTGAAGATGTTTGGTTTAATATTTACGTGCTTGAAGACGATTGACTCACCTGTTTGAAAATGTTCGATTCACATGTTTGAACATCAAATCTTAGGAAGTAACATCGTAAAAATTCCCCTAAGAGAGAAAAGTCCGTAACGTCTGAATTTAAAAAAAAAAAAAAACAAAGAAACATAAAAAGCAACAACAAAAAAAAAAAACAAATCAAAACCTAAAATATTTACATAAGTGATGTAATGGATAACCACATCCTCATATATAAAATATAAGTCAATTTAAAAATCATGCTACGTATTCACATGCGGACTTGTATGAATATTGGTATCAGCATTTACACGGATGTACAAATAAAATATCCGATCCGCAAAAATTTAAAAATATTCTTCTTACGGAGGTAAAATAAATTAAACCTTTGATATCACTATTCTAAAGATAAAAAATTAAATAATTAATATTAGATTTAATGATATATATATATGTTGAGTTATATTATATAGCATACAGCGTTATATATATATATATATATACATGAGCAAAATATGTATATATATATAGCATATATATAGTTATATATGGGTTGCTATATATATATATATACTATATTGGTCTTTAGATCTTTCATTGAAAAGGTAAATTATTAAAAAAATTATATTTCCCACTTTAAAAGACATTTTTTTAACCAATAAGCATTAAGATAAAGTTGCAAGACACTTCAAACGGTTGTAATACGAAGAAGCTAATTAGAAATATTAAAGTTTAAATCTATGGTAAACTAACGTACCTCAACATAACCTTTACTTAACGTATCACAACCTACTGAATGTAATTTATTTTTATATTTATAATTTATTTCACTTTTAATTGTTAAAAAACATGCATCTGGCAGCATGGGCGCTTTGGACATTTTGTTGATAACGAAACGAAGAAAAATAAAATAAAAATAATCAAATTCTTACTTTTCCCACGAAATATTTAGAGGAGAAAGATCCCAATGAATGTCATATATATATATATTACATATATATATTAAGTTGTTATTATTATATATAAGAAGTTATAATAGTAGCAGTATATATATATATATTATATATTGTTAGTTATATATTAAGATATATTGCTATGTTGTTGTTGTTGTTATAGCAGTAGTATCTATAGTTATATATACTATATATAGTATGTTATATATATATATATGTTAATGAAAGAACTTATAAATTTTGTTGCTATATTGTTGTTGTTGGTTATTATATATATATATATATAGTTAGTAAAGAAAGTTATATATGTTATTATATTATTATTACATATATATATTATTATTATATATATATATATATATATAAGGCTTTGATATTATAATTAAGCTATAAATAATGTAATAAAAAGTAAATAATATTATTTAACAATATAAATAATTAAATAAACTTAAGATTATCTTTTAGAAAAGCTTCCCTTAACCTCTCCCACTTTCCGTGTCCGACTCTCTTCTGTAGAGAATTAATAAAAGCCCACGAAACATTTTGCAAATGCGCGCCAAAATCCACCGTCTTTTGTTTATCAAATAATTTATAACGATTATGAAGGGAAACAAAAGCAGGGAAACCGTTTGAAGATTCTAGAGATTTTCCAGGCTTTCCTAACTTAGTACTTAAATTTTCACCATAAGTATATATATATATAATCAGCATAGCAGCAGAAGGCAGCAGCTAGCATATATACAGCAGCATATGTTAGCATATGGTATTACTGCAGATGCAGAACAGGATGGTCTGGAAAGTTCTGTGACCAACGTAAGCATTGTTGTTGTTATTATTTCATATATATTATTATTATTATTGTTACATACATATATATACAGTTATATATTATTATTATTATTATTATTATTATATGTTATGCATATATATATAGTTATTATACATATTGTTGTTATTATTGTTGGTTATATTATTATTTATATTATTATTATATATACATACATTATATATGTATATTATATTATTATTATTATTATTATTATTATTATTATTACATATTATTACATATTGATTTAATATAATTAGCTATATTATATATATATATACATATATATTATTACATATATATATTTTATCATTACATATATTATATATATATTATTAAGGTTGCTATTACATATTATATAGTTATATATATATATTATTATTATAAACAGCTACATATTGTTATATTAAGTTACATATTATTATTACATACATAGCATAGAATATGTTAATGGCTATATTAAGGCTGCCAGCAGTATATATATATATATATATATATATATATATATATATATTTGAAACGTATATGCATATTTGAAATTACGTCAGAAGAAATATGATGAAGCTTTTTAAAAATTCATGAGACGTTGAAATCAAAATTATGTTTCACTTTTGTTCTGAATTTCAATTATAATTTATTTAGAAAAGCAAAATTATTTGAAAAGAATAATTTTCATTTTAATATATGGTCCAAATACTTCACAAAAAATGCTATATACATGCACACAAAGCTACTCACATATACTATCGCTCACACAAACGCACACACATACATGGCGTATACCTTAAGCATGTTTCTGACATACATAGTTACTTTTTTTTGTGGCAAAATATAGGATAAAATATATTATTCTATGATATCAATTATATATTATTAACAAGCTATATATATTTTTCATCAATTAATTATTAAAAGATGTAAATATTTATAAAGCTATTCACAAGTTAGGAGCTTAGGTTAGCATTGATTGGTTAGGTTGTGTTTTATTTCGTATTATTAGGCTGGCAGCTATTGATGGGCTAGGAGCGTTGTTTATATTAGCACCGTTGGGTTAAGAATATCTTTACATATCAGTATATCAAAATAAAACTACAGATATTAGTTAAAAATTTCCTTAAGATTTACTACTAATTTATGGTGCTATGACATTTTCAAAGAACTGCAAGGAATTTCTCAAATTTCCAAAGCTTAAAAATGTTAAGTAATAATTTATTTTAATCTAAATCTTTTCACCTGACCTAAATCTGATTCGGAATAACGTTACCTAGAATATTAAAAATCCCCTATAATTAAAATTAAACCCCTTAATCTTTAAGTTCAGGCGAATTAAATTCCCAGTTTTTGATTAAAATCATTATGTACTTAAAGAGAAAATTTGGAACAAGTGGAGAAGGTTATCTTCATTTAAATTTCTTTCTTTTTAAGTTTTTCCTTCTGAAAAATTCTTAAGACTTTCTACGAGAATGCGAAATCTCTAATCTTTGAGGAAACGCTGATATAAAAGATAAATAAAAGGCAAGTATAAGTTTTGAATTTATAAATTTGAACTGATTAAAGTATTTGGAAATCTTCAAGATATTCCTAGAAATTTTAAAGTTTAAGGATGCATAAAGCTGGCTAATGACACATAAACCACACACACACCTACACACACACTTACAAACATATGCACCAACGCATACATAAGCATAAACTAAAAGACAGAGGTTTTCTCTAACTCATTTGCATAGTTTTATCGTGGGTCGACATATCTCTATACAGTTTAGTACAAAATACATCAAGAGTGCATCAAGAGTTCGTGGAAAACCACCGACTCGCCGAGAATGCTCGTGATGCTCTTTCCCTATATGTCCCCTCTGATGGCCAAAGGCCGGAGACCTAACAAAAGTTGAGGGAAATTCCCAACTCAAAACCAAATTAAAGGATGACCTGCTCCGATTCAAGAATTTCAAATTCATTTAGATTTAACAGAACTTCTCTTTTAGTCACCAATCTAGAATCAGGAAATTAATCTATAAACCAATTACACTTGAAACATTTTGAACCCTTAAAAAAAAAAAAAACAAACTTAAAGGTTGATTCCATGATAACCAACCCTCACTGCCTGAGATCACTTTTGCACAGAAACCCATATATATATATATATATATATATATATATATATATATATATATATATATATATATATATATATATATATATATATATATATATATATATATATATATATATATATATATATATATTTCTTAATCCAAGAAATTGAACTCTCAAACCATATTACTCAGGTGACAGCAATTTACAGTAATATTAGGACGAAAATGATATAAAGTGATCACACACCCACAAAGAAAGAAAGAAAGAGAAAGAGAGAGAGAGAGAGAGAGAGAGAGAGAGAGAGAGAGAGAGAGAGAGAGAGAGAGAGATGGAAAGGACATAAATATAGATACAGAGAGCTATTTTATATACATATTCCAAATGCATAATACATATTTATTTATGTTATTATTTATATTATTATATATATATTATTTTTCATACATATATATATTAAATATATATATATA
>JABUQX010018835.1:22500-40000 GCA_015478945.1 Trachelipus rathkii
ATATATATATATATATATATATATATATATATATATATATATATATATATATATATATATATTATACACATATATATATATATATATATATATATATATATATATATATATATATATATATATATATCTAGTGCACACACTGTATATATATATATGTATATATATATATATATATATATATATATATATATATATATATATATACCCATTTTGCTTATGGTATGTATGACATTCCAGTGCCTAATGGTTTGCCTTTCTGTTATGCGTTCATATCCACACTCATCCTCCAGACAACATATCATATACACATACTTATATTCACACCCCTCTTCTAGACAACATCTTACAGATATCCCTATCCCTTATATCCATACGTGTAGGGAGAAAAAATTGCCCACATCGTATGTCCTGTGTGTCGTAGAAGGCGACTAAGGGACGGTGGTAGTTAGGTTGGCTGCCTACTACCACTTATCTTTTGCCAGGAATGCTAATGCATGCCTCGGAGAAGGTCGTGATCGCAGTAAGCGCCCTTCTATCCTTCGGCGAAAATGTATGAATCGTATCTGTATATGAAATGTCAGAGGAATAAATGTTGAGGAGATGAGGAGAGAGGTGATGGATGTATTTAGAAAGGGCAAATTTGATTTGCTCGCTGTGACTGAAACAAAGATGAAAGGAAACGGTGAAAATGAGTGGTGTGGTGTGAAATGTGTTTGTGTTGCTGTGGAAAGGAATGAGGGGGGATAGAAGGATTTGCAATTCTGATGAGTGAGTTGTGGTAGAGCTATGGTAGATTTTGTGTGGAGTACTAGAAGTCTAAAGGTTAAATTTAAGTTTGAAAAAGAGCAAAATTTTGTGGCTATGAGCAAGGATCCATCTGATTGCAATGTTGAAAAAAGAGTACGATTTTCTGGGATAATCCGAATGATGTTTTGGATGGGGAATAGGATTCAGTTCTTTTGCCACATATCTGCCCATTCAAGGATTTTTTTTTTTTACAGCTGTCATCATCTAATTACCTGGCAGACTTATCTCAAGTAGGTGCATACTTCAAACACCCTCTAGCGCAAATTACGCATATGAGCACAGACGCAGGTTTTAAAGTGAGGGGATTAAATTCAGTAGGAAATACAGAAGATGGAAGAGAATTCCACAAAACAGAGGTGGTGGGAAAAAAGGAAGCACCACAGCAAACTAGCCTGGAGTTACCAATGTCAACACAATACTCGTGCGGAAGATACAGCACCTATTGTGCTACAAAGGCGTCGTAAAGGTGGTGGTACGCGAGTGATAAGTTCCCTCGAGCCTTGCCGCTGCGGTACCTATAGGATAGAGATAGCACCAACATCGCCTTGCAAAGATAGAGGATCGCGAACTGGAAAGTGCAGAAACGAAGTTTATAAGCCTTTTGCCGTTGACTCGACCCTGTCCAAAAGCCCATGAAACCATATCTCCCCAGATATGAGAGCAGCACTCCATACATGGGGGTGGATGAGACCTTGTATAGCGGGAGCAACTGAGAAAAGGAGGAAATTCTCACAGTCTAAACAGAACTTCCAGTTCTTTGAGGCCGCCAAGACATTTTTTTATTCATGTTAAGGCCAAGGATGTTTATATTGTCAACAGGAGAGACGACAGAACCGTCGAAAGAGACAGGAAAGTTAGAAGGTATTTTGGAGAAGGAGATTTGTAAAAGTTGGGTTTTTAAAGAATTGAATTTCACAAAGTTATTTCTATCCATCAGCGAGAATAAAATCGGAAAGATTAGGACGCGAGAGGCACCTAGAAGTAAAAGTGGAGAATTGATACGAGTGTTAAAGAATGAAGTTCGAGTCATCGGAATACGAGTGATAGAGTTAGAGGTGCAGGTGAGAAGATCATTAATGAAAGGTAGGAATAAGAGAAAAGCCGGAACTCTGGGGAACACCACTGATACACAGAAAAGAAGAAGAAGTCGCCCCATCAACAACAGCCGATATTGAGCGATTTGAAAGAAAGCTAGATATAAGTAAGCAAAGAGAAGGGGAAACCCAAAGGAGGGGGAGCTTGGAGAGCAGTGACGCGATACTCGGTCAAATGCTTTGGATATGTCAAGCGCCACCACCCAAGTCTCCCCGTAGTTCCTAAGAGCGAAAACCATAAATCGGTTTGATAGGAATGTATATCGCCAGTAGACTTCGTGCAGCGAGAGCCGTACTGGCGATCTAAGAAGTGAGTTGAGAAGGGTTTCAAAGATCTTAGATAGAATACAAGTGAGAGCTACAGGGCGATAGTTAGAAGGATCAGAGCGGCTTCCTTTTTTCGGAATAGGTTGGACATGTGAGAGCTTCCAACACTGAGGGAGGGAAAGTGCTAGTATTGAGACATAGAGAATATAGTTGAGCGAGAGGCCGAAGAGATTAGCCTTTTCAGTTGGAGAATTAGCAACACAATGATCAGATCGAATAAGAGGAGGAAAGGCAGATTTTCAGAAGTTGCTAGAGATGAAAGATTTGTCAGTAGGAGAACCAAGGAGGTTAGCGCACTTTCGTTTGATGAAAGCCCGCTTTGCTCATCGAAGAGTATCCCTGCAACGATTTCTAGCTGAATGAAAATTAGCGAGAGTGATAGGAGAACGAGAATTTTTCCACAATGGCCAGAGAATAAGCACGATCGAACCATGGATTATGAGGAAAGAAAGATTTAGTTTTAGAAGGAATGAATGAGGAAAGAAAAAATTTATCTGAAGAAGGAATGAACCTGCTCATCCCATCAACGATTACAGCTCCCTCCTTATCTTTTAAATCTTTATACATCCATCATTAATCCTTATTGAGGTAGCCAATTTGCTATCATCTGCAAACTTGGAAACCTTACATTTAAGTCCCTGGTCTAAATATTTTATACATGTATGAGGAACAGCCACTTGACCTAAGAAATCGTTACGGACCACAAACATGTCTCCTCATTTCCATTAATAAATACTTTTCATTTTCATTGATTAACTATTATTATTATTATTATTATTATTATTATTATTATTATTATTATTATTATTATTATTATTATTAATAATATTATTAATTAACACACAAACACACTTGCTGAATTCAAAAATCTTGACTCCTGAGGCTGAACCCCTGACCTCCCTGATCCTGTCCACATATGAGAGAAAGGAACAAAGAAAATAGTTTTTCCCAATTAATCGTCATCGTCATCAGGTCATCGTCATCGTCATCGGCAAAATTTGCTCTAATCATCGTCATCGTCATCGTCATCGGTAAAATTTGTTTAATCGTCCTTTCCCCTATATATATATATATATATATATATATATATATATATATATATATATATATATATATATATATATATATATATATATATATATATATATATATATATATATATATATATATATATATATATATATATATATATATATATATATATATATATATATATATATATATATATATATATAAATTGCACGATTTTATATTTTCTGTCAATCAGATGCGACTAAAATTCCACGCCTTAAAATTATTTGAGTCACTTTTCTCTGATGTTATTCCTCGGCGGGTGTCTTTATTTAGTGATGTGATTATATTATTTCAAATTTAGTTTATAATATTTTTCTTTTAATAATAGGTTAAGCAAACATTTTGTGCTTATATAAAAGTAATTGCATTACTTTTATAACTTTTCTAAGAACTTAAATATTGCCGTCCTTTCTATTTCCAATTATTGGCATGTTGCCAACCAAAAAGAATCGATAATACAATTTATTGGTAAGAGATATTATTGATTATTGAGCTTCGTATATATATCTATAGACTAATAAATATAAATGTATATGGGATGCTCATGATTGTTTTACAGAAAATATTTATGTATCAATATTCAGGACTTTTCCCCTTTCTTTCTTTTACTGTAGATGCGTTGTGGCCCTAGACCATATTGTAATGTCATTGCCTTTAGAACGATTTGTATTTTAGAATAAGAGAATGTTTTAGAGTTGAATTTTGGATTATTAGTATACACTGAAATAAATGAAAGAGAATAATTTAATTATAACTTTAATATGTTTCTAAGTGAAAAGAGATGAAATAAGGAATTAAAAACTATCTAATCACGATTAGTTTGATTACCCTAAAAATCTTGCTAACTAAAGAAGCATAGTTTATATTATGGCGACCTGTTTTTATTTTTTGTTCTCTTGTTAGATGCCCTTCTATGCTTCCTTATCTTCGATAACGCTTGCTAAAGGGTCTGCCAAAAACATATTTTTTTTATTTTTTTATTTTCCTGCTACAGTGGTTCCTCCGGTTCTTCATTGCCGACCCCCCACCTCATCTATTAATTTAATTATAAATTAATATTCTAGAAAGTAGAATACTGCGTACTTCTACCAATAAAGCAATCCTAAAAAATTGCTATCAAAAAACTACATTCCAAAATAAAAAACTCTTCTAAAATGGTAAAATCGTTCTAATTACAATTTTATTACTCTAAAAGGTTATGTATGTATAATTTATTATATATACATGATTTAAAATTGGTCTCTACAAAACTGCATGGAAACTGAGTTTGTTGCTATAGAGAAAGCTGATTAACTCCTCTGACTACGTCATAACTTCTACCACGCAGACTAGCAAATTGAAGGCACAAAGGCCACTCCTTTCTATCAGAAGGACTACCACTACTTATTATTACAAAGAGGCGGGACAACGAATCTCCAAGTCAGGACTCCTCTGACTAGAAATATAAAGTAGAGTCATCTCAGGAGCTAAGTGACTCTTCCTACTACTTTATTGAATAATTATTATTATTATTACACAATAATAATAATAACACACACACAATAATAGTAATAATAATAACAATAATAATAAAATTACATATTATTATAAACATTATAAACAAAGTTCATTGAATCCACGATAAATGCAAACGCTGCGATGTTCATTTTCTGCTGAGGAACAGCAGATTTGAGACACAAGGTTGAAAAACTACCACTTTGTTACTTGTTACATTTTTACTCTTATATCCGTGATATTTTTACTATTATATATATATATATATATATATATATATATATATATATATATATATATATATATATATATATATATATATATATATATATATATATATATATATATATATATATATATATATATATATATATATATGTATATATATATATGTTTAAATTGATTAATATAAATATATATATATAAGGCAATCCCCTATTTTATTCATTGGGGTTGATCATTACAATTTATACTTAATATTCTATATTATTATATATTATTACATAATATATAACATGAGCTTGTGGGTGTTCCCTTTTTTTTCTCCTTTGCAAGGAAAGAATCCGGAGAAAGAAAGAAAATCTTTTTTCATATATATATATATATATATATATATATATATATATATATATATATATATATATAGTAGGAGAATCTTTTCTGGAGTAGAAAAGTATTTTGCTCTATATATATATTGTATATAATTTTTGCTCTATATATGTGTTGTATATAGTAGTGAGAAACCCTTTTAGGAATAAAAAGATTCAAATTATAATAATATACCGTATATAATTTCTTTTTCATATATATATATATATATATATATATATATATATATATATATAAATATATATATATATATATATATATATATATATAGGCTCATGTTAATAAATCCTTACGTTTTTCTCTAACTCATAAAATTTTAGGTTAAATTTTTACAACTTGGTTATATGTTAGCACTACATATTTTATATATATATATTTTTCTAATATATATATATGTGAAAAGAGAGGAATTGGAGGAAAGGAAGGAAATAAAATAATTTATATATATATATATATATATATATATATATATATATATATATATATATATATATATATATATATATATATATATATATATATATATATATATATATATATATATATATATATATATATTTTTATTTTAATATTTCAATATGTATGAAACTAAACTTATAGACTATTGAGGGGGTAGTGTTACTACTACTACTACCACTACCATAACTACTACTTCTGCTGTCAATACCCTCTCTTCTGTGAGCGGTACCGATACTATTCCAAGTACAGCAGGATCAGTGGCTAATGGTGCTCTCCAAGCTCCGCTTGGAGGAGCCTATGGTGGTATCCCTTCGCAAGTGGTAACTACCTCGACTCCATATAACATACCAAATCCCCATATTCTTTGCATGTACCTACTACTATGGCTGAACAGCATGTGCATGGGGTTCCCCCTACTTCAGTAGCTAACATAGGGACTCTTTCCTATCCTTACGCTTATAATGCTATTCCTACGCCTTCTTATAACGCTTACTTAGGTATACCTGGCACTTATCATTATTATCAGCAACAGCAAATTCCCTCTGCTCTTCCATCCTTCCCAACCGGTCCTACTGCACCTAATAACCAACCTATTCATGGACCTCACCATGAAAATGTGATTCCGACCCCCGGCAACATTCACCGGTTCTATAACTCGAGGTACCCCGTTCCGACGCTTGAAGGGTATGACTCAAAAGGGGTTTTTACTGGGGTATCCGTGCGGAAGTGGCTCTCATGCATGGAAGATTATTTTAAAGCAGATGGAATAGATACTGATGAGAAAAAGTTAGCTTCCTATTCCAGATATGTTGACGCTAAAGGTTCCTGTAGAGAATTTATGAATGAACATGAAGAGCTAAGGTTCGCAAAAACATGGAATGAGTTCGCAAGAAACCTTCTAAAAATTCTTGATCCGCCCACGGCCGAGTCAACTTTTAGTACTTGCAACGTCATTGATCAAATAAATTGGAACCATAGCAGTCCTCTCATCCTATATGCCACTGAAGTGTCCAAGGCAGTACAGGAGTTTGAGAGACATTTTTATGCACAACATGGAGAGAAGCTTTCAGACAAATTAAAAAGGACATTAATATTTTCTAAAGTGTACAAAAATATTCCTAAACAATTTCAGTCGAAAGTTATTGAATATTTTGATGCAAATTTGTCCTTCACTTCTCAAATTGAACAATATATAGCAAAAACATCCAATGCTATTTCAAAACCTTTTCAAGGAGGATCATCCAACCCTTCTCGACATAGTCAGAACGTACGCTCATTTCAGGCAGAATCTCCTTCGGAAAATTCTCAAGTTAATGATGCCAGTTCCAATGTGAGAAGAAAGGTAGACAGACCTAAGTGTTGGAGATGCGAACGTTTCGGGCATAAAACTGACGAGTGTCGTTATAGACAATACTGCTCGACTTGCATGGAGTATCATCCTAGAGGACGCAAGATGCGTGTAGAGGTTCTTCCTGGGATTATCAGAGTCCCCAAGCGTTAAAAAGGGTCAAAAATTTATCTCCTGATGGAGGTAAACAGAGAAATCAGGCACAGCAGACACAGGAGAGGGTTAAGAGTAAAAATAATGGAAGGAAGAATAATAATAGGAATGGAGGGAGAAAGGAGCAGAAGGGAGGCAACTCAGTAGTGCATAATGCTTCTCGGGCTTCTCCTCAAGCTTCTTCTTCTTCTTATAACCAACGTTTCACTCCTACTTATGCTCGCTCTCAATCTTTCAGATCTCCTAATGCACCTCGATCTAATTTCTCTTATCCTTCTACTTACTATAACTCACGCATGCCTCAAAGGAATATGACCGCTCCTACTACTAACCGTCCTTATTATAACTCTTATAATAATTATAATAATTATAATAGACGTCAAAATATAAACGCTATGAGTGATATGCATGATAATAGGATTCCTTCGGAAAACTATGATCACTCCCCCGCGCCTATATACCATTCAGAAGATTATAATCGGTCATATTATCCTCCATATGATAACAGAACGAGGAGTCCTCCTTCTGAGGACCCCCCTTTTTACCAGTAGTTAGATATTCTTCTCCGACTCCGATATCTGACGAAAATTATCCTTCAGGAGTCTGTCAGAAAGACTTCGTCCCTTCTACTACCTATTTTCCTACAGAAATATCTGCTCTTTTGGTAGACGATGATCTTTCTGTCCCTAACTCTTCTAATATATTTTCCACTTCTTCTCCTAGGAAGAAGGGGATAGTATATAGCTTACCTATAGAATTAACTACTAACAATGCTTATGTATATAATACAGAGGCCATGATCGATAGTGGCGCTTGTAGAAGTATCCTTAGACGCTCTTTTTACAAGAAACTATGCATGGCTTCTCCAAAAAAGGAAGATAGACCGATTGTATATCCTGTGGACTTAGATTTAAGATCCATATCTGGTCAAAAATTGAAAGTTTATGGCCTTACGGAATTATATATAATCTTAAATGGGAAATATTATCTTACACGCTTTTATGTAGTTGACGACTCTACATCGTTCTCTCAAGATGTATTGATTGGAACGGATGTATTAAAAGAGTTGCCTATTTTAATAAACGCTAAGCATGATATAGTGCATGTATATAATGACTCTGGAAGGAAAGTGCGCGATATACCGTTAGTTATAAGTGCTATACGTTCTTATTCGAAACGTTCGGATAAACAAATCCCTTTCAATTACATTGAAGGCAGCCTTCCACATTATACACATCCCACATATAGTTCACAAGGACATTTAACAAATATGCATAGTCATAATGATTTTAGATTTAAGGAAAATCATAAATTTAAGGATAATGGCAGATCTTTGAAGGAACCCCCTCCTCCTGGTGCCTTTAATTCCCCTGATCAAGGGATTATCGGGACCTACGGTAGGGATTCTTCTCAGAGATCTTCCTACTTAGATAGGGCTAATTATAATAATTATAAAGAAACTTCTGGTACTTCTCTACGAGGAGACAACACTCCTTTCCACAGAAGGACCTTTTCAAGGCTTCACGCTGTTGGAAACTCAGGTGCACCTCTTCGAGGAGGCTCCAATGTTACACCCAGGGGGGATCTTTTTCTAAGATCTTCTTCTGCTGAAGTTTCTAGTGCATCTTTACAAGATACACGTGCCGAAGGCTTAGACAGTGATTTAAGCAATTTTAAAAGTACAGGGAATCTTTCTCTACGAGAAAGGTCGCCTGGCGCCGAAGGCTTAGGTTCACGACCTCCCCGAGGGATCTTAAGCAATTCTCGTTCGTTATTTAACGGTTATCGCGATAATAATTCGAGCGCGACGCGTACGAGAGTCTTCCGCGAAAATTATTATAGTCCTCTTTCCGATGAGATGGATTATATAAGTCCGAATAAAACGGGTTTAACTTCAGAAGAAGTTATTTTAGAACAAAGAAAGTTGTTGGACAACTGTAAGAAACAGCAGCACTCAACAGGGAAAAGGGTTCATCAAAATTCTAATCGTGTTTCACACAATTTTTCTGGTTATACTGCCCCATCTGGAGATCACTCCAGTATAAAAAGGGCTAAGCTTCAGAAAACTGCAACTGCTACAGATTTTGATTTTCCTCCTTATTCAGTTCCCAGAGCTTCTGTAGTACCTCAAATGCCTTCCAATGGTTCCCATAGGGCAATATTGGCCAATTTAAAAGAAGATGCCAAAGGTACAAATTCTGATCAGTTGTATAATTATGAAAATAATCATTATGATCGATCTTATAACACTTATCCTTCTTCAACTTCAAATAATAGAGAGAAGAAAGTCCGTTTTTCCAAACATGTCATAAGTGAAGATTTTGATCAGTTTAAATTTCCTCAAGAAAACTCTAATTATGGACATTACATGTCTAATGTACCTCTTCTAGATACAAATAGAGTTAATTATCGGGAACAATTTAAATAATTTGAATGTCCAAAATAGACATTATTCCCATAATTTTCAAAATAATTCAAATTTAGGACATTACATGCCCTCAGTACCGTTCCTGGGTACTAATAAAGTTGATTGTGAAAGAAAAATCTTTAATGTAGATTCTAACTCCGATCCTTTTTATCATCCTGATTCGTTTTATGGACGTCCCACGGCCATAGGATCATTACAGGACTCAAATAGAGGCCTATTGATACAAAACGGCAAAAGTACAGATTGTGATCAGTTGCCTAATTCTCTTTTAAATTCATCTTTTGAGCTACCTATGCCTCAACATACTCTTCAGAGTGAATCAATACGTTCGAATCCTCTTTTTAAAGCAAATTTACAATGTAGAATTCCTGGAATGTATTCAAATGACATTTCAGAGGTACCAAATGTTGAGATAGATGATGATTTATCTTATAAAGTGTACTCTTCTTCAGCTGTTCGGATTTTACCGTACTCTAGGTACATTCTTCCGGTCAAAGTTGAGTCTGATATCCATGCTTCTCCTCCGGAGAACATAGCTCTCATCACAGAAAGTAAAAATGATTTCTTAAATTCAGGTACACTCTTCTTTGGTAATACGTTGTCTACGTGCACTGACGGTAAAATATTATTGGAATTAGTAAATGTTAAAATGGTTGGGCTGATACTAAATTAACTTTGATAATCACTACTTATCTACAACGAGCTTCCTCCTTACTTAAGCAAGCAAAATGATAGCTCCTCTGCAGATAATGATGTTTATAGAAGTGCACGTTACTCTTCAAAAATCTTTCTGACTCGCAGATTAGAGGAAGTTTAAGTCCGTGAAGAATATTGCTGTTCAGGAGTCTAGTAAAAGATTCTAGGATAAAGTAATGTAACTTGAACAATGCATGCTCTGTTAGTAGACATTCAACATTGGTCGTAGTGAAGCTACAGAAATCTGAATTGCTCTGGCCGATGAATCCTGTGTGGAGCCTTTGTAAGATTGAAGTAATTGCCATTAAGCCTTGATAGAGAGGTAGGTCCCCCATATGTCTGAAGCACCGAGGCCCTAGATAGAGTTGGCCGCACAACTACCGAACATGAATTTATGAGTATGCAGAAGATAGTTTAAGAGAAATAGTATATGATCTCATCACGTCAGTGCTAAGTTCGTCAAAAATGTCAATTGATACCGAAGAAAGACAAAGGCGATAGAAATGAGAGTAAGTTGGGAACTAGTAGGGAAAGCTTCAATTCTTTCACGCATTTCCCAGATTCGATCTTTCCTCTGCCGAGCATTGTCCAGAAAGCTTTGTCGCTCATAGGCAAGCTGCGCGCTATTCTTTCTCCTGCTCGACTCTGTCCTTATTGTGGCCTTTTCACATCTGTTACGTCTCGAGGATTTCTAGACACCTTACCCGCCTTCTCTACTACGAGAGACATTAATGGATAATGATTTAAGGAATGCCCCAGGCACGACGATTGCGCCCTCTGTCTTCTCTAAGAACATAATGGAAATTGGCTTTGTCAAGGTTGCTAGTGTTGTTGTGTCTTTTGTTCTTAGAAAATTGACATATCTAATTTTAGTAAGGATTCCTCTCATTATTCACATCATCTCCAAGGTCCTTTTCACGCTTGGAAATAGCCAGTACCTTAAAGTAAAGCTTGAAGAAATGTCCGTGTCTTTACAGAGAGCAGTGTCTACTTTCGCTGAGGTTTTCAAAATTATGGAATAAGGTGTTATCTCCGGATCAGTCAAACTAGATAGCATTTAAAAGGTTTCAAAATTCCTCAGAATGTCCATGAAGTAAGAGCGTTGCTTGGGTTCTATAACTACTTCAGAAATCTCATACCGAGGTTTTCAATAATTACACAGCCCCTAACTCTCTTATTAAAGAAAAATGTTCCATTTTCTTGGCAGTTAGAGCAACAGACCGCTTATGACACTTTGAAGAAACTTTTACTTATGGATCCTGCCCTTTCCTTTCCCGATTATACTAAGCCTTTTATATTAAGTACTGACGCGTCTTCTTACGGTGTCGGTGCTGTTCTATCCCAATTAGATGACAATGGTAAAGAAAAACCCATTGCTTTTTCATCAAAAATGATGAATAAGGCAGAGTTAAATTATAGTGTTACAGAGCAAGAAGCCTTAGCTATAGTACATGGTCTTATTAAATTCAGAACTATCATTTTTGGTTATCCTTTAAAAATTTATACTGACCATGCTGCCTTAGTTCATCTATTTCGTCATAACAATTGTCTGGCAGATTAGAAAGATGGAATTTGAAAATTCAGTCTTTTAAGCCAGAAATTATTTATAAAGAAGGTAAATTAAATGTTGTTCCCGATTATTTAAGTAGAAACCCTGTTCCAAATACTGGTCATCTACCTTCTTCTGGTGAAGAAGAGGAAATCCTTCCCCCTTCTCCTTCAAATATTACATATTCTCGTGAGACTTCTTCTCCTTCTCGTATAGGTTTACTTCGTCAAAATCCTATTCCGTTAGCTTTCGCTGATACGAGATATATTACATTTCACAAAAGATGTTCCTTTTCTCATGAACAGATGAAAAGATCCGTAGAACTATCAGAAATTAAATAAATGATGATTGAAAAATCTCCGTTTCCTGGATAGTGTGCCTTTCCTCATTTATCTATTATATAATGTATTCTTTATTTCATTACGACAAAGAAAAATATATGTATTGATAAGAAATTACACAGATTCTCATTTTAATATATCTACTTATAAAATATTTTTTGAATCATCAATACTTTATTCTGCTGTCATTTCCAGGTGCTGTAACGCACTGAGCGTCGAACGATCAATGAGATTATACACTTTCCAGCTTTCAACTTATATTTCTTTTTCTGTAAACGTGGTATTTTTCTTGTATTTGATAAGTAAATTAGTTCGCAAACCTCATCAGAGCACTAAATTTCTTGATCCTCTTCCTTTCTTACTCTTTTTCTAGGTTCATTTTGACACTATAGGTCCCTTCCTAGTAATTGTAAATTTTTTCGGTGCACGTATATTTAGTTTTCGTAAAGGACGCTTTAGACTCGTTATTGTGAACTTTGCCCTGTCTCAACTTCGTGATGGCAAGTAGTAGCCTGAACTGCTCTTTGTACAAGTCATTTGTAAACTATTTCTGTTCCAAAATTAGTCAGTGACAACGCAGTGTGATTTCTACTTCCCAGTTCTTTATAATGAAGTTTGTAAAAACTTGAACATAAAGAACCAGCACTATTTCTCGTTCGACATCTCCCAGTCCTAACAGCCTTGTGGAAGAGATGAAGAATTCGTCGTGTCAAGATTTACCTTCGTAATATGGTTTCTTCTAAAACAAAGACATCTGGAGTAGGTATATCTTTCTTTTGTCTCAAATTGCTTTAAATTTACTACTCTACTAACTCTGTGCTAAATCTTCGAAAACTACACCTCACTTTTTGTTAACATTTCCTATTTCGTAGATTTACCCTTATATGACCTTTGGCCAATTACGTTTCTCCCGTTTGTTCATTAAGCACAACCCTCTAAAGATCATCTCTATATTTTTAACGCGGAAAAATGGCTGAACGAGCAGCATCTATTCGTGATTTAGCTCTCAAAAATTGGAAAAAGAAACATTTAGAATTGCTCAACAGCAACATTCTAAAGCCCCAATTCGTCCTATTCGTATAGGTGATTATGTCTATATACACTTGCTGTTAAACCTCCCAATTTATCGCCCAAGCTTTTTAAGAAATGGGTCGGGCCGTATTTGGTTGTAGGTGTTTTGAAATATAACAAATATCAACTTCGTTGTTTAGTTACTAATAAGGAATTTGTGTCACATGTGGACAATTTAAAGATTCTCCCCATGCCTGTTGTAAAAACCGCTGACAATTCCTTTTCATCCCAATGGAAATACTATAATCCTTTACAAAATAATTAGGCGTGCTCCTCCACCACCTGCCCCTCCACCACCTAGACGTCGTTTTCAACCGCGAAAGGGGGACAATTCAGGTGATGATGATGATGACACACCTGATAATAATGCTTATACTGAGTATGTGGTATATAGAGATGCTCCTCAACCGGCACCTAGGCATGAACACCAGCCAAGAGTTGCACACCTCAAGAAACCCAACAGTCTCCAAGGCATGAACAACCACCTGTTGCACAGCGAAGACCTGAGATGTCTCCCACTGCACCGAGTGCTGCACATCCTGCACCTAGGTTGAGTGTGACTCCTATCTCCCCAGAGTCTTCACTTCCCCTATCTATGCCTTCTACTCCGAGACAAATACCACCTCCTCAGCATCAACAAACAACACAGGAATTCCTTCGTCAGTAATTCTATCTGTGCAAGATCCCGCTACGGAATCATAAATTTTTGATCCGTTACTACCTATCTCTGAGGAGAAATAAGTTCCCATTAGTTCCTCCAATTATCTTCTCTCGTACTTCATAAATACATCTGGTTCTACTGTCCTCTTCATAGTTCGCGCTCTTCTTTTCTATAAAGATTCTTCTATGCATGATAGTAATTCACCATCTTCACCAGATGATCCTGATAATGGTGCTATTGCACTTCCTCCACCTATTCGTTATTATGATGAGTATCCGAATGTAGATACTTCCCCTTCTTCTCCTGAAGAAGTAAATGTTAGAGATGACAGACGTAAGGATCCTTCTTATCGTCCACATCCTCAATTCCATGGTCCTCGGGATTCTTCACCCATGCGATTGCGTAGTCATGCCAGACAGCAGTCTCCCCCTCCTGTGAATCCCGATACTCCTTCTTTTTATGAGATAGATCCTTCTACAATATCTTGGACTCCGAATCCTCGTGTACGTTCTAGATCTGTTTCTGAAGTATTGGAACAATTCCCCTATGATGACTCCCCTCCGGAGTTATATCCAAAACTTCCACCAAAACTTCCTCCGAAGTTACCTCCTAAATTACCACCTAAGCTTCCACCCAAGCTTCCACCTAAATTATCTCCTAAATTTACTAGTTCTTTACAATATAATACTCCTTCATATTCTCAGAGAACTTATCCAAGAAATATATTCTATCCTTCTCATTCTACTCCAATTACGGATGTAGATAATATCCCAGGTACTTCAACCAGTACTACAGTAGATCCCAAAAAGAAGGGAGCTATTCCTAAAAGAAGAAAATAATTTACAACCAATCTATATTTCTATTGATATTCCTACTTCGTAGATTCCAATTAGAAATAAATAAAATATAAACAAAATACTATATAATAATAAAACCCCGGAACATAAAAATCTTTACCGTGTTCCATATTAATGAATTTACAATTCATTAAGTTGTATATATTGTATATAGATTTTTTTTTGCTCTTTCATAAAAATTGAATTTTTATGTTCCACAATTAATTTTAAGTTTTCGAACTTATTGGTTTGATAATACTTTGTAGGTCTTACATTACATGTTTGATAACATTGTGTATGTCTTCCATGTTAAGTTTGAAGTTAGAATTAGCGACATTGTTTATGTTTTACATGTTATCAATTACACTTATGTATTTGTGAGTTCTTCTGTCGATGCAACTTACTACTGTAAGTGTTATTGTCCGTCCTATTAGGTAAATGTTTATCGAGTATGTACTTCAGTACTATTATCCGTGTCCGTCCTATTAGGTCATTGTTAAATTTAAGATACTTACGTTGTGAGTTTTTCTGTCTGTACTATCTATGTACTAGTAGTAATTGTCCAATAGGTTGTAATCGTTTATACGTTTATATGTTACTTTATATTATAGTCTTAACATGTTCCATGTTATCTTATACAAGAAAAGAAAATAAAAATAGAAAAATTTTGAGAAAATAGAAAACAAAAATATATGTTACGAAATGCATGATTTAACCACTATAGAGTTATGTATCTGCTTTATATGTTACGCTTTAATCATACTACGTTCTTGTATGGTTTAAACTAGCTTGGATTTTTTTTTTGCTGTTTTAAAATTGTTTATGCACCTTGGGAAATTTTTAATTGTAATTCGTAATAAATAGTATATGCTTTAATAAAATTAAATAAAATAATAATGCATCATCCTTTTATTAAAAATTTGGCTTTACTAACTATATTATATTTTCTTTTAACGATGACAATTACTGATCGACTAACTGAATACTTATGGAGCAATTACAGATAACAACATACACTTTCAATTCTTTTACTATCATCTTTGCAAAATTTTATCTTCAAATCTCGGTAGAGTATTTAAAGATGAAATTGTGAAATTGTTAGTGTACATTTGATTGACCAACAAATTAATTAAAAGGCATTTTAATTAATAAGTTCCATTGTTTAAAGTAAAGAAGGGAGCTTATATAAAGTAGTGACTTTATTCCTGCGTCAATCAAATGCGACTCTCCATTTCCACGCCTTAAAATTTTGAGTCACTATTCCCTGAAATTATTCCTCGGCGGGTGTCTTTATCTTGTGATGTGATTATATTATTTTAAATTTTGTTTTATAACATTTTAAATTATATTTTATATTATTCTTTTCATTTAAATAGGTTAGGCAAACTCAATGCTTAAAACTTTTATATTATATTTGTGAAGTTTTCCATTATACTTTATGATGTTAAATATCGACGCCATTGTATCATTAATGGTTCTGTCGCCTGCCGCATAAATTATATTCTTTATAATCCATTTGGTAAGTGATTATATTTCATATTGAGCTTCGTATATATATCTATAGACTAATAAATATAAATGTACATATGATGCTCATGATTGTTTTACAGAAAATATTTATGTATCAATATTCAGGACTTTTCCCTTTCTTTTCCTTTACTGTAGATGTGTGTGGCCCTAGACCATATTGTAATGTCATTGTAATTGGAACGATTA
This sequence comes from Trachelipus rathkii, assembly GCA_015478945.1. NCBI lineage: Eukaryota > Metazoa > Arthropoda > Malacostraca > Isopoda > Trachelipodidae > Trachelipus > Trachelipus rathkii. Next base: position 39,164 of record JABUQX010018835.1, read on the forward strand.
GTATTTTAGAATAAGAAATGTTTTAGAGTTAATTTGGAATATAATATAATTACTGTAATAAATGCTTGGAAATAATTCTTTCAATTAATATGTTTCATGTTATAAAAGGTGAAATAAGGAATTAAAACTATCTAACCACGATTAGTTATTTACCCTAAAAGCCTTGCTAACAGAAGAAATATAGTCCGAAATATATATATATATATATATATATATATATATATATATATATATATATATATATATATATATATATATATATATATATATATATATATATATATATATATATATATATATATAACCCTATAAAGTGAATCAGGATCGGAGCCCTAAATTTAAGGCGTGTGATTGGCCTTTGGGATATTGTAGTACGTCACTAAGTCCCGGCAAATTTTTGAAATAGCTCATTATGACATCTTATTTACCTCCTTTTAGATGCTTATTTAGCCCCTTATTATTATAGTATACATGGTAATTTATTATATCATTAGTGCACATGAACGCATGCACATGTGATCATTTTTTATAAATAAGGTGTACGTGTTTTTGATGATTTGTGTTATTGTTTCGTTTCGTGCTGACTAGTTTTGTTGTTGTTGTATCGCTGTGTTAGTGCATCCCTCCAGCACGACCTGGCGAACTCACACACACACACACACACACACACACACCGCCAGAACAACCTACAGACTGAGAAACAAGCACACAGACCACCCCCAGGACTGGTAACTCATGAAATTATATATATATATATATATATATATATATATATATATATATATATATATATATATATATATATATATATATATATATATATATATATATATATAT
>JABUQX010018835.1:45000-47500 GCA_015478945.1 Trachelipus rathkii
ACGAGTAACCAATAAAAGGTCTCTAAATAGGCCTTCTACTCATATTACTATAATTATTAACAATAATTTTTTATTTTATTTTTTTTTACATTTTCCTTTGTAAAATTTTACCAGGTCCAAAATGGATTCCTTTTCCTGTAGATATTGTAGTTTTTGAGATTTTTTTTTTTTTTTTTTTTTTTAACATTTCCTCGGTAAAATTTACCAGGATTCCAGCAATGTATTCCTTCCCGGTAGATGTTGTAGTATTTTAGATATGGATTATGGCTCTTAAAAAATATATATTTTTTAAACAAAGAAAAAGCTCATACACAAAACATTGAACGTACTTGCCAAACAATAGTGTTAATTTATTTTCATATATAATTTTAATTTTGAAACATATTACTTGTAACACTGATATTAGGACTATTAGGAAAATAATTTTATTACATTAAATTCTTTATATTTAAATGATTTTCAATATCCATTGAAATTTAATATTTTATACTTTTTAAACTTCACGGAAAAAAATATAAAAATAAATTAAATTGAATTTTAAATGGAAAAAAAGGCGTGAATGACAGTTCTTGCTGCATAATAAAATACGGAATACCAACTTTACATCTATTCTTTTTTTGTTGTGGTTGGCGAAATCATAAAGTACCTATATATATATATATATATATATATATATATATATATATATATATATATATATATATATATATATATATATATATATATATATATATATATATATATATATATATATATATATATATATATATATATATATATATATATATATATATATATATATATTTATATATATATATATATATATATATATATATATATATATATATATATATATATATATATATATATATATATATATATATATATATATATATATATATATATATAAATATATATATATATATATATATATATATATATATATATATATATATATATATATATATATATATTATATATATATATATAATATATATATATATATATATATATATATATATATATATATATATATATATATATATATATATTCTTTTTTTGGAATTTGAATGACAAAATTTTTCAACTTTTCTTTCGAATATTATATCTTTAAAATCTGGACAGCTGATCTGAATGTTTATCTCTACTAGTCCACTTCATAGCCCTGACAAGAAGGCTGCATAACTTTGGGTGCTGGGGTTTGGGAACACCCCACATCCTGTAATTTTCTTCCCGTTAACAGCTGTTGATAATTAGCAGTTGACACCACCTCACTATTTGTGGGAAAATAGGGTTGCGACAGGCCCAGCAAGCCGGCAACCGACATCACCTGCTCAAGAAACTCATGTTTTGCCTCGGAGCCCTGACAGACTTTTAAGAAGACGACCGCGCGATTTTGGATTACGAAATGGAACTTCTAGGAAAAATATACGTATTGCCACTTTAAATGTTGGAACGTTCCTGCAGAGTCGATGCTAATGCTACGTATCAGCTCGGTGGATATATATATATATATATATATATATATATATATATATATATATATATATATATATATATATATATATATATATATATATATATATATATATAGATTTATGTTTTTTTCTTTTCTATTTATATTTATTTTTTAAAATCGATTTTCGATATATGTGTATCGATTATACCCAAGATACCGAGAATCTAAATTTTATTCATATATATATATATTTTATATATAGAGAGAGAAATACACCTATATGGACATATATATACATATATATATATATATATATATATATATATATATATATAAACATATAAAGATGGACTTTATTCATTGAGTATTATTGGAACCTTTCAAATATCTACTGTATATAAATTTGAAGGTGCATAAATTTTTTTACTGTGTTCCGTGAGGTTGACGTATTTTTTGTTCCAATTTTTCTGAAAATTATTAATTTGAAGGATTTATTCCAAATTTGTGAGAATGATTATACCGTGTTAGCATTGCTGCAACATTTTAGTTTGATACTAGATAAAAATGTTTGTAGAAAGTGTCACAAAGAATGTGAAATTACCAAAATAGGAGAAAAGTTTAATTTTTATTGTACTAGTAAACATTGTGGCTCGAAAGTACACTGTTTCTCCCAAATATTTTTTTTTTCAAATATTAGAATTTCCTACACTGATGCCCTTTTAATTATGTATTTCTTTGTACATAACGAAACAGTTTCAAGGGTAGTAACCTATTTAGATGTCAGTGAACCAACAGTTATAGATTGGTTTAATTTAATTATTTTAATATATATATATATATATATATATATATATATATATATATATATATATATATATATATATATATATATATATTTATATATATATATATATATATATATATATATATATATATATATATATATATATATATATATATATATATATATATATATATATAATTTTAAATATAGTAAAATTTTAAAAAAAAAAAAAAAATAAACATAAAAATTGGCTTTTT
>JABUQX010018835.1:60000-63268 GCA_015478945.1 Trachelipus rathkii
TTATTATTATTATTATTATTATTATTATTATTATTATTATTATTATTATTATTATTATTATTTTATTATTATTATTATTATTATTATTATTATTATTATTATTATTATTATTATTATTATTATTATTATTATTATTATTATTATTATTATTTTTATTATTATTATTGAAACTGAAAGTATTAAACTGTTAATTTTATAATGGCTGTTTTATAATAAAAATAAAAATAATTTGCATTATAATTACGTTATACATTTGTTTTCGAAACTGAAATATATTTGTTTGTCATGTGTTGCGCCTGCATCTTTATGTCTTTACGGTACTTTACCGTATAGCATTTGGAGATTAGATTCATTGGAAAAGTGGTATATTTTTTTATTCTCAAAAGCAAGCGGAAAAATTGTTGAAACAAAAAATGTTTTACTGTAACTCTGTAAGCACTAATCTGAGTCAGAGTTGAAATTTTGAATTTGACTGCTGGAGTCGGAGTCGGAGTCGGAGTCGAAAATTTTTGTTTAAGTGGAGTCAGAGTCGGAGTCGAAAGTTGGAGTCGGAGTCGGAGTCGGAGTCGGAGTCGGAATCGGCTCGAGCCCCCTAAAAAGGGTAAACTCCTTTTTAGGGGGCTCGAGCCGAGCCCCCTATATGGCCAAAAAAAATATATATATATATATATATATATATATATATATATATATATATATATATATATATATATATATATATATATATATATATATATATATATATATATATATATATATATATATATATATATATATATATTTAAAATTAAATATATATATATATATATATATATATATATATATATATATATATACTTTACTTACTTTACTTACGTCTTCCCTCAGGGAGGCCTACGGCCTGTCAGCGGAGACAACATCGATTTCCACGCAGTCCTTTCCAGAAGTATACCATCCTCCATCAGCTGGCGCATCTCGGGCAGTCCATGTCTTCTCAGGGTTCTCTCCACGCAATCTTTCCATCTTCCCCTCGGTCTTCCTCTCGGCCTTACTCCCTCCACTCTCCACCACCACCTTCTACTCGCGACTCGTTCTTCCGGCATCCTTACTATATGCCCCCACCATCTCAATCTCGCCGAATCTATCCTGTTCAACACAGGCACCACACCAACTCTCTCCCTAACCCATTCGTTTCTCACTCTATCTCTCCTCGTCTTTCCCACTATCGTCCTCAACACCTTCATTTCAGCAGCTTCGATCCTTTTTTCCTCTCTTGTTGTAATGCTCCATGTTTCTGCTCCATATGTCAATGTGGGTACCAGTATGCTATCAAATATAATCTTCTTCACTTTTATATCCATCACCCGATCCTTCATAATTGGATATAACGCTCTCATTGTTCTTCCGTATTTTTCCATTCTTGCCTCCACTTCCCGTACACATCCTCCCTTGCTTGTAAAGGATTTGTTATTACACTTTTATATGTTTCTGGTGTCATAACAATCGCTACACCGTGTCTTCTCTCTTCCTCTCTACCCACTCTCATTATCACTGTCTTTTCTGTATTCATCTCTAAACCAATCTCCTTCAAATTTCTGTCAAAACTTTCCATAAGTCCTCCAACATGCCAAATCATCCGCATACACCATTATATCACCATCTAGATTCGGAAATTCCTCTTTAACCTTTCTGATTACTACATCTAAGTAAGCTATAAAGAGTAAGGGAGACAGGACACTACCCTGTCTGACTCCCGTCCCCACCTCAAACCATTTCTCATTTTTACATCCTGTTCTCACTTTACACTCACAAACACTATACAAGCTTTTTATTGCTCTCCTCAGTCTTTCCTCCGCTCCGTACACTTCCCCCAACATCCTCCAAAGTCTGGCTCTGGGTACCGAGTCAAATGCCTTTCTTAGGTCCAGGAAGGCTATATATGCTGTTTTATTAAATTCCCAGCTCTTCTCCAACACTATTCTTAAAGCAAACAACAGATCCGAAGTACTCCTGCCCTTCCTGTACCCATATTGTTCCTCTCCCAACTGTATCTCTATCACTCCTCTTAATCTTCTTTCTAAAATCCTTTCGTACACTTTCGCTATATGGTCCAATAAAGCTATTCCTCTATAGTTTCCACAATCTCCAGTATCACCTTTTCCCTTCTCCCCCATCTACCGGGAACTACACATTCCATCCAGCATTTATTAAAAAGTTCCACTATTTTCTTCTTCAAATCTTCTCCTCCTTCCCTTATCAACTCTATCGCAATTCCATCTTCACCCGGCGCTTTTCCTTTCTTCATTTTTGACAAAGCTTCCTCATATTCTCCCATCGTTATCGGATTCACCCCTTCCATCTCCTCTCCCACATATTGCTCCTCTTCCACATTCCTCCCCTCTTCTACATTTAGGAGTTCTCCAAAATATTCAGTCCACCTCTCATTTACCTCTACCTGTGATGTAAGTACCTCCCCTTCTTTATTTTTGATACTATAAAGCTTTTTCTTTGATTTTTTATATGTTTTTGCCAGCTTGAAAATCTTCTTCTTTCCTCCCTCTGCATCCTCTCCCAATTCTTCAGCCATCCTTTCCGCCACAAGCCTTTTTGCCTCCCTCTTCACTATCTCTGCTCTGTTTCTTGCTATCACATATTCAGCTCTTCTCTGTTCTGTTCTTCCCCTCAACCACCTTCTCATTTTCTTGTTCTTTTCGCATACAGCTCTCTTCACATCTTCATTCCACCCCATAGTGCGTTTCTTTCCCGGTTTTACTAATAATTTCCTGAAAATTCATGTTTGTTTCCTCCACATTCGTCAACTTTTCCTTTATTTTCTCCACATACTCTTCTCTCTTCCCTTCCTCTTTCAGGGCTTCAACTTTAATCACTTTTCTTTTTTCTCCAACCTGCCACTTTGTTTCCTGTACCCTCAGTCTGGCAACCACCAATCTATGATCTGAGTCAAAACTGACTCCAGGAAGCACTTTAACATCCTCCACTGTTCTGTAATCCGATACAATGAAATAATCTATAATGGATTTTTGGTCAAAACTTTCGGTGTTTTGATTCCACCTATATCTCGTGATCTTATGAGATTCCCTGTGTTTGAAAAATCCATTCATAATTTTTAAATTCCTTCTCATGCATATATCTATGAGCCTCTCTCCCTCTGGGTTTCTCTCGTTTTCTCCATGTGGACCCAATATCCTCTCCACCTCATTTCTTCTCTTTCCCACTCTGGCATTAAAATCACCCATAGGTAGATGCAGCATGTCCTCGCCTCCACCTT
>JABUQX010018836.1:0-5000 GCA_015478945.1 Trachelipus rathkii
TGACATCTATATTGATGATTCAACTTTGATGACTCAGATTTATTGATGGTTCAACTTTGATGGTTCCCAATTACCGTAAGAAGTATCTAGTGATGTTCTATTAGTGTTCTAAGAGTATTAGATGAGTGCCAGGTGTAGTGCCAGGTGAGTGGCCAAGTGAGTGCCAAATGAGTGCCATATGAGTGCCAAGTGAGTGCCAATTGAGTTGCAGTGAGTGCCACCTCATGCTAAGTGAGTAGGCACTAGTGCCCAATGAGTCCTACAGTTTTTCAAGTCTTTTCTAGCCTCCCTGAGCCCGAATAGCCCTTAAATATGCTTGGTGCTTCCCTAGGTTATAAGTATGAGGATATCGCATTAGGTTGTATTTACAAAACTGTCAGGATGTCTCTCCTACTTGAAATTATACTTTATCTTAAACACTTATAACACACTATGAACACTTATAAAGCGCTTTACACTCTCCAATAGACCACTTTACATTTAAACCATATAACTTACACTCACACCCAACACGCAGATGCACTTACACTTACACTCACACACTCGATATTTTGAAGCCTCAACTTTGATGCCCCAGCATAAATGCCTCAGCATTGATGCCTCAGCATTGATGCCCCAACTTTGATGCTCCATCATAAATGCCTCAGCATTGATGCCTCAACTTTGAAGGTTCGTCTTTGATGACGTCATCTTTGATGCCGTCATCTTTGAGACCATCTATATTGATGATTCATCTTTGATGAAATCATCTTTGATGGCTCATCTCTACCCTACATCAAAGAACAGAGTTAATATTAATGTCTAACCTATGCTATAAGCTGATCACCAGGACGCAGCATGATCTCTCCAAGGACTCAGCATGAGCCCCACCCGCAAAGGCAGCCAACCCGCACCCGCAGGTGCGACCCGCCGCGCGAGAATGAAAAATATATATACTATAAGTCATTCATGCGTAATTTTAGAAGTTCAATTTTTTTATTAAAACAATTTTCGCGAACCTAAAAACTGTAAACTCATTACTGTAACTCATTACAGACCTATTATTTAACACATATATTTATTAACATTATTTTTTACTTAATACTTTTTACTTAATACTTTTTAATTTATAAATTTTTAAAAATTGTATGTAAGAAGAAAAAACCAGAGTGCCTGATATATAAACATTTTATTTTACTACAACTGTACGAAATTTTATTAAAAACATTAACATTACATACCTTAAAGCAGTAAATCAGTAAATCAATAGAGGTGTTACCTAACACCTAGAGGGATTAGTATGCTTTTGTTTTACTGCTTTACTGCTTTAACTTTCTGCTTTACTGCTTTAACTCACTGTTTTACTGCTTTAACTCACATATTTATTAACATTACATACCTTAAAGCAGTAAATCAGTAAATCAATAGAGGTGTTACCTAACACCTAAGGGATAAGTATGCTTTTGTTTTACTGCTTTACTGCTTTAACTCATGTTTTACTGCTTTAACTCAAATGTTTTACTGCTTTAACTCATATGTTTTACTGCTTTAACTCATATATTTATTAACATTACATACCTTAAAGCAGTAAATCAGTAAATCAATAGAGGTGTGACCTAACACCAAGGGGGGGATTAGTATGCTTTTTTTGTTTTACTGCTTTACTGCTTTAACTCATGTTTTATTGCTTTCACTCATATGTGCTTTACTGCTTTAACTTTTTGCTTTACTGCTTTAACTTTCCCTGCTTTACTGCTTTAACTTATATGTTTTACTGCTTTAACTCATATATTTATTAACATTATGTTTTTTTATTTTGTTTTAATACTTTTTATTTATTTTATTATTATTTTTATTTTATTTTTATTATTATTTTTAATTATTTTTATTATACTTTAGTGTTATTTTCATACCTATTGTTATTATTATTTAACACACACACAACACACACACAACACACACACACACACACACACACACACACACACACACACTTACACTTATACACACATTCACTATGACACTTATACACACATTCACTATGACACTTACATTTACCCATAGACACTTACATTTACACTTATACACATGCGGTCACACACACATTCACTATGATACTTATACACACATTCACTATGACACTTACATTTGCCCATAGACACTTACTTTACACTTACACTCACAACAGATTTACTTAACTAACACAGATTTACCTTACACTCAACAGATTTACTTACACTCACACAGATTTACTTAAACACACAGATTTACTTAAACACTTGCACAACAGATTTACACACACACCCACACACACACACACCCACGTTACCTCAATTACACATATAACGTATAATTTATTAAAAACATTTTATGGTTTTAATTAACACGTACTTTATACGCACCAGCGGGTGCGGGATTGGCTGCCTTTGCGGGTGGGCTCAATGCTGAGCCCTGGTGGTTAGCTTATGAACTAGTGAATTAATTATTATCTATTCTAGTGAAATTAATAATTATTCCTCAATGTAAGTATTTATTATAAATATGATATACACTTAGTAAAAATAAAACACTTTTAATACAAATCAGATAACTTGTGCACCGCTTAACAGCTAAAATGACTATGATTTTAAAATGAGTTTGGGTCTAAAAGATAATAAAACACACACCTGCTCAAATACAAGTTTAAAGAACAAAGTTAATTTTCAAAAGACGATAAAATAATTCTCGACCAATCACATACGAGGTCATATAGAGATAAGGATTACCCCGACCAATCACAAGTAAGGAAAACATTTCCTTTTACCCTGCTTAAAGGATCTTTCCGATCCAGCATGTTTCAGTTTTAATAGTATATTATAAATAATAATAATAACAATGGATTTCTTGTCTATAGCGGCGAATTACCTTTTGACTGGTATTCAGGATTAAAATTAGCCCGTCTAACAAAAAGGCTTTATCCTAAATTTAGGCCTAAATTAAGGCCTAAACAGTAAGTTATTGCACCAACATTTTAACAGAAAAAGGTCCAGTTTTGAAATATATTTTGACCTGGAATTAGGCTTAAATCGCCCCAGGTTACAAAAAGGATTATCCTAAATTTATGCCTAAAGTAGTTATTTCAAACACATTTTCAGAGAGAGTCAGTTTCGTATCTGTAAAGAGTGCGGGTTGTTGTGTTTTCTAGTGATGGATTGTTCAATGTACATAGTAATATAATATATAATAAAGAAAACCCGAAATATTACGCCCGCAGGCTTCGCAAATATTCTCGCGTTCCCACGAGTGAATAATATAAATGTAAGTGAATAATTGTTATTTTTAAATATAAACTTAAACTTAATTTAATAAAATTACTTATGTTATGGTTAAGCATAGAAGTAATCTGATTTTGTTTATTTTGTATACTTTTAGTTATCATTGGCTAAAGATATGTAAATTGCAGTAGAGTCATAGAACATAATACGTGGCAAGCTTGATGTAGAGGGGTTGCTAAGGGCTGCCTTAACTGATTTACTGATTTTTGCTTAAGGTACGTAAAATATATGTTTTTAATAAAATTTCATAAAATTTTAGTAAAAGTTATTTTAAAACTTGATAGTTATAAAATTTATAAACAAAAAGTATTAACAGTTAATAATAAATTCTTTGTTCAAAGATAATGATTGATTTATTATAGAAGTTTTAAGAAACTTTGAAATAATTTTAGTTATATTTGAATGAGTAATATAAATGTACGTGTTTAATTAAAACATAAAAAATTTTTTAATAAATTATATGTTATGTTCATACAAAAGAACTTATTTGATATGTTTAAACAGTGTGTGTGTGTGTGTGTGTGTGTAAGTGTGTGTGTGAGTGTAAGTAAATCTGTGGGTGTAAGTAAATCTGTGTGAGTGTAAGTAAATCTGTGTGAGTGTAAGTAAATCTGTGTGAGTGTAAGTAAATCTGTGTGTGAGTGTGTGTGTAATGTAAGTGTCTATGGGACATAAATTTAAGTGTCATAGTGAATGTGTGTATAAGTATCATAAGTGAATGTGTAGTGTGTGACCCGCAATGTGTATAAGTGTAAATGTAAGTGTCTATGGGTAAATGTAAGTGTCATAGTGAATGTGTGTATAAGTGTCATAGTGAATGTGTGTATAAGTGTAAGTGTAAAATGTTGTGGTTTGTGTGTGTGTGTGTGTGTGGTGTGTGTGTGTGTATGTGTGTTCTAATAATAATAACAATAGGCATGAAGTAAATAACACTAAGTATAATAAAAATATAAAATAAAATAAAAATAAAAAAAATAATAATAAAATAAATAAAAAAGTATTAAAACAATAAAAAACATAATGTTAATAAAATATATGAGTTAAACCAGTAAAGCAGAAAGTTAAAATAGAGAAAAGCAGAAAGTTAAAGCAGTAAAGCAGAAAGTTAAAGCAGTAAAAGCAAGAAAGTTAAAGCAGTAAAGCATGAGTTAAAGCAGTAAAGCATAAAGTTAACAAAAGCATACTAATCCCCCTTGGTGTTAGGTCACACCTCTATTGATTTACTGATTTACTGCTTTAAGGTAATGTAATGTTAATGAAATGTGGAGTTAAAAGCAGTAAAAAACATAATGAGTTAAAGCAGTAAAACATGAGTTAAAGCAATTAAAACATGAGTTAAGCAGTAAAGAGTAAACAAAAAGCAATACTATCCCCCCCTAGGTGTTAGTAACACTCTATTGATTTAACTGATTTACTGTTTTAAGGTATGTAAAGGTTAATAAATATGTGAGTTAAGGCAGTAAAACATATGAGGTTAAAGCAGTAAAGCAGATAGTTAAAGCAGTAAAACAGTAAAACAAAAGCATACTAATCCCCCCTAGGTGTTAGGTAACACCTCTATTGATTTACTGATTTACTGCTTTAAGGTATGTAATGTTAATGTTTTTAATAAAATTTCGTACAGTTGTAGTAAAATAAAATGTTTATATATCAGGCACTCTGGTTTTTTTCTTCTTACAAATTTTTAAAAATTTATAATTAAAAGTA
>JABUQX010018836.1:20000-33767 GCA_015478945.1 Trachelipus rathkii
TCAATATCGGCTGTTGTATGGCGACTTCTTTTCCTTTCTGTCAATAGTGGCCTGTTCCTCAGTTCTGTCTTATCTCCACTTTATCCTGCTTTTCATTAATGATCTTCTCGTCTGCACACCTCAAACTCTATCCACTCATATGCCGATGACTCGACCCTCATTCTTCAACTCATTTCAAATCTGCTCCTTCTTTTACTTCTAGAATTGCCCTTCTCTACTTTAATCTTTCCGATCCATCTCGCTGATCTGGATAAATTTCCGGGTGGGTCGTCGCAACCTTGTGAAAATTTAATTCTTAAAAAACCCAACTTCTACAATCTCCCTCTCTAAGACACCTTCTAACTTCCTATCTCTTTTCGACGGTTCTTCGTCTCTCCTGTTGACCAAATAAAACATCCTTGCCTTAACATAAACAAAAAAATGTTCTTGGAAAACCTCCATCACAATGTGCTGGGGCGGCCAAAGAAAACTGGATTTCTTTACTGCGAGACTTTTTTTCCTCTTCACAGTTACTCCAGTTATACAAGGGTCTCATCCGCCCTTGTAGGGAGTACTGCTCTATGGGGGGCTCTGGTTTCACCCGCTTTTGGATAGGGCAAGTCAAAGGCTAAAAGACTTATAAACTTTCCTGTACTTTCTAGTTCACTTACCCTCTATACTTTGAGCGCGCGATTGTGTGCTTTATCTCTTTTCTATTAGTACCTACGGCAGGTGCTCGAGAGCTTTCCACTCGCGTCCGGCCTCCTTTAAGACGCCTCGCAGCACAAGGGGTGCTGTGTCGCACATGGATTTTGTGTTGATGTTAGCAACTCAGGCTAGCGCTGCGGTGCTTCCTTCTTTTCCTGCCACCTCTGTCTTGTGGAATTCTCTTCCATCTTCTGTTTCCTACTCAATTAATCTCCCTCAACTTAAAGCCCGGTCTTGCTCACTCGTAATTGCGTTAGTTGAAATTTTGTTAAGTGTAACACCTTTCCCGTGACGTGTGATACTGTAAAAAAAAAAAAAAAAAAAAAAAAAAAAAAAAAATTAAATATAAAATTCGGGCAGCCTCTAGAAGAGCCACAATCCATATCTCAAAAAACTACTACAGCTACCGGAAAAAGGAATACATTGCTGGAATCCTGGCAAAATTTACCGAGGAAACTGGTAAAAAAAAAAAAAAAAAAAAAAAAAAAAAAAAAAAAAAAAAAAAATCATATCTCGAAAACTACAAAAACTACAGGGAAATGAAATACATTTTGGAATCCTTAGTAAAATTTGTCGAATGTAAAAAAAAAAAATAAAAAAAAAAAAATTAAACATAAAAATTGGCTATTTTTTGGGGGGTCCTGGGACATAGTATATATATATATTATTTGTAAATGTATTACACGGCAATTTAGGGGCTCGAGCGACGAACACAGTGGGACGTTTCCATACCCCGTAGGAGGGCGAGGAACCCCGCGACACCCAAATACCAAAGAGCGGGTTCCGGAGACCCTCCCGGAGGGGGGAATTAGTCCCCCCGTAGTTCCCCGAAGCCGAGAGATCCCGACTCCTGCCATCGTGCGGTATACCTGGGATATCTTTAGTTAAAAAAAAAAAAAGCAAAATTTTCTAATAGAATCTATTTATTTAACGACGTAACAAAAAAGGGTCTCTAAAATAGCCCCTAATCATATACTATAAATTATTAACGATAATTTTTTTATTTTTTATTTTTTTTACATTTCCTATCTAAAATTTTACGAGATTCCAAAAATGATTTCTTTTTGCTGCTAACTATTGTAGTTTTTTAGTGATAATTTTTTTTTTTTTATTATTTTTATTATTTTTTTTTTTTTTACATTTTCCGCACTAAAATTGCACCAGCATTCCAGCAATGTATTCCTTTTCCTGGTAGCTGTTGTAGTTTTTGAGATATGGTGGCTCTTCTAGAGCTGACCTATATATATAATATATATATATATATATATATATATATATATATATAATATATATAATATATATAATATAAATAATATTATAATATATATATATAATATATTATATATTATATATATAATATATAATATAAATATATATACTATAATATATATATATATATATATATATATATATATATATAGAATGGCAGGCTGATTAGCGTATATGTATCTTAAAAAAACATATGCCTACATAAAACGGAATACATTCTGGAATGCTGTCAAAGTTTGCCCTGCCAAATGTAAAAAAAAAAAAAAAAAAAAAAAAAAAAAAAAAAAAAAAAAAAAATTATATCTCAAAAAACTACAAAGCCACAGCGAAAAGAAAAACATTTTTGAATCTAGGAAAAATTTCACATAAGAAAATGTAAAAAAAATAAAAAAAAAAAAAATTAATTGTTAATAATCGTATAGTAATATGATTAGAGAGCCTATTTAGAGACCTTTTATTGGTTACTAGGCAGAAGAATTCTGCTTTGAACTTGTACAGTTCCTTTTTTTTGTATTTACTAAAGGAATACCTATATTTTTATTGAAATTTTGGCACGATCGTTTCCCTTGGCTTTCCGGGGAACACGGGAGGACTAATTCCCCCCCTCGGGGAGGGTCTCCGGAACCCCCGTCTTTGATTGGATGTCGCGGTTCCTCCGCCCCCTCCCCTACGGGTATGGAAAACGTCCACCCCCCTATGTTCCCCGTCTTTGCTCGAGCCCCCTATTGTGCCGTATAAAGCAAAATTTAATAGAAAGTCTATTTATTTTAACGAGAAACCAATAAAAGGTCTCTAAATAGGCCTTCTAAACATATTACTATAATTATTAACAAATAAATTATTTTATTTTTTTTTTTTACATTTTCTTATGTGAATTTACGAGGATTCCAAAAATGTATCCTTTCGCTGTAGCTATTGTAGTTTTGAATACAATTTTTTTTTTTTTTTTTTTTTTTATTTTCATTTTTTTTTTTTTTTTTTTTTTTTTTTTTTTACATTTGCAGGGCAAACTTTGGACCAGCATTCCAGCAATGTATTCCATTTTACTGTAGCATTAATAGTTTTTAAGATACATATGACGCTAACCAGACGCTGGCCTCATATATTATATATATATATATATATATATAATATATAATATATATATATATATTATATATGAATAAAATATTTATATATATATATATATTTTTATATATTATATAATATATATATATAATATATATATATATAAATAATATATATATATATTAATTGACAATATGAATAATATTTTTAAATAAAAAATAATTTTATAAATAATAAATAAATTCGTAGAAAATGAACAAAAATATTTACGATGGCAAATATAAATAACACTATAATGCAGCTTTAATTATGTTGATTGTTTTAGATCAGCGGTAAAACACTGAACTAGCATGCAAGTGGTCCGAGTTCAATACTTCTTCGTGAGAGTAGTGTCCTGTAATAGTCAATCGTCACGCATAGGTGGGCGGAGCAATAATAACAACGTCATCAATTAATTAATTAATTAATAAATTTAAATTGTATTATATAATGTCATTATTAAATATTTAAGTAAGTCTTAGAATCCTAGGCAAGCTTATAGCAAGCTTGCAAGTTTGACGTTGCAAACTTGTTTCATATTTGAAACAAATTAAAAATGGTGTCTGGGAAACACAACTGATTTTGTGATATATGTTAACATATTGTTTGTTTATTAGAATACTATTTGGTGTATTACATTTGACCTTTTTGTCCATTTTTGTTATGCGAAATGTGTTCGTGCGTGTTTCTTTCCATTTTGCCGCCAAAGGTTGGTTTCATTTGCAGAAAACCTGCGTTCGAGCCCAATGCGACGAGATTTTTATATGTAACATTTTTTTTTTATAAAATTTTATTGAAAGCGTGGGCATTGCAACAAGGATGTTGAATATAATCCGAATGTAAATCTTAATAAAAAACCAAAACTAAACCCTTTTTATTACTCTCCTACTATAAAGATTAAAAAAAAAAGAGTTCTAACGACATGTGTTGATGGTTCATTAGCCTCGAAGTACCAACCAGAGCGTAACCATACAGCTTCCTGGTGGAAGAAAGAAGGCGACTTCAACATAGAAAGGTGAAATCCCGAGTACCTGTCGATATTTAGGCTCCTTAGCGTATTAACGGAGCCTAATACAAGGAGCTATCAAAGAACCACCATCAACTACTCCTGTGCAGTGGAGAAACACGAAGAGAACTTTAATTACAACTCTTGAAGTAACCATATAGCTTCCTGGTGGAGGAAAGAAGGTGGCTTCAATAGAGAAAGGTAAAATTCGAAGTATATGTCGATATTTAGACTCCTTAACGTATAAACGCAGCCTAAGACAAGAACTGCCATCAATTACTACATGTGTAGTGGAGGAACGAGAAAAGAACTTTAATTACAACTCGTGAAGTGGAGGAAGAAGAAAAAGATAACTTTCTCAGCACACCTACCACTTCATATTGGTGACCCATAAGTTGAACACCCTCTACAGCAGCAGTTCCTCTACAAGCAGACGTTACCTCACAAGCAGAGTCCACCTGCTCCTACGGTGACACAGGCAGAAGACTAACGGCTCCTATGGTAACGCAAACAGACGACCACTCTCTCAGGACTCAAGAAAACGTCCTTAGAACACCAGCAGCCCTTAGCAAAAGGCCAGGTCAAAAAGAATAAACCTCGCCTTCAAGACCGCCCTTTCAAAAAATGACTACCGACAGCGACCGGCGGAAGACTAGTGCGAAGAAGAAGCATTCAGCATTATGCAGACCAGTGATGACGCGACCATCAGTCACCTTGTTAATTCCTAGGTCTACCAGCCTCAGTTTAGCATGCTGATTCCGTCATCGCTCATATCATTTTCAAGATGTCACACTAACGAAAATCTTCAAACACCATGCAGACTGGTGAAGACGGGAATAGGTCATACCGTTAATCATAGGTCTCCCAGCTTCAATTTAACATGTCTATATCCGTAAGCACTTACACAAATTTCAAGATGTTAAAATGATAAGAAACTTCAAGCAACACACAGATAGGTGAAGACAGGAACATTAGTCACTCAGTTAATACCCAGGACTACCATCCTCAGTTCAACGTTCATGTTTCCATCGACACTATGGCTACTAAATTTTTCTCTACTGCATGACTCACAGATTACTTCAGATGAATTTCCATTTTTGTCTTTTCAGCTCTCTGGTTAAATTAGAAGATAGATTCATACATGTATGGTACCAGGTCTAATTCGATTGACACCTCATACCACTGCTACTGAATGGATAACCTGTCGAAGTGAATCACCATCAGTATATAATTGATAGTACGTACAATACAATTGCTGACAAAATTCCACCGCTACGAGATATATATTGATTTTCTTGGAAGAATGGAGAAGAATCAATTTCAATATAGTGATATGTTTAATACAAATGAAGGACCTCATACCACTATCACTATATTACCTTTATCCATGCTGTATTCTATCCTGTGATTCATATTTCTTTCAAATTTGCACCAGAGAATTCAACATTAAGCTTCTTACATTTCTCACGGATGATTCCTCAGTCGGATATGGATACGCCTTCTCCGAGGGTTCCTCAATCGGATGTGAATTCACCTTCACGGATGGTTCCTCAATCAGATAATGATCCGCCTTCAAGGAAGATCACTTCATCTACTGAGCAGCAGGAACAAAAAGTGCATTTCAATGTTTAATTTATTAATCATTGGGTTTCAAAGTGATTATGTTTAAATAATATTTATAGATTAATTCAGTGATTTTAAATTTAATTTAGTATTTAAGGTATTCCGCGTTTTCGGGAGCAAAGTATTACATAGTACTCATATTATAATATATGGTTTCTAACAGTGTCCTTATTATATATTTAAGTTAGCCATAAAAAGTGTCAAGAGAAATTTGCTAATATCTAAAAGAAAATGAAATGCAATGTAAACCTATTTTTATCTAAAAAGAAGCTTTTTCCGTGCTAGGGTTGTAATTTATGATCTGTGAGTTTGCTAAATACCTAAACTTATTTGTAATATGTTAACATAATGTTTGCTTATTAGAATATAATATTTTGTATACTATTTGGTGTATTATATTTTATCTTTTTGTCCATTTCTGTTATGCGATATGAGTTCGCGCGTGCTTCTTTTCATTTTGCCGCCAAAAGTTGGTTTCATTTGCAGAAAATCCGAGCTCGAGCCCAGTGGGACGAGATTTTTATATGTAACATTTTTTAAAAAAATTTGACTAAAAATGTAAGCATTGTAACAAGGTTGTTGAATATAATCTGAATGTAAATCTTAATAAAGAACCAAAACTTAAGCCATTTTATTACTCTCCTATTATAAAAAGTATTAAAAAGTTCTAACACTTATGTGGTTGATGGTTCATTAGCCTCGAAGTGCCAACCAAAGCGTAACCATATAGCTCTCCTGTGGCGAAAGAAGGCGCTTGCAACAGAGAAGAAAGGTGAAATTCCGCATATCTTTGTCGACATGTTAGACCCTAACGGTATACGAGCTAACACAAGAACTGTCCACAATCTATTAGTCCTGTGAGTGGGGAAGCGCGAAGAAGAACTTTAATTACAAAACTCGTGAAGTGGAGAAGAAAAGAAATAACTCCCAGGACACCTTACCACGTTCATATATATATATATAGTAGGTATATTTATATATATATCTTATAATAAGTATTATTATATATGATAATATACTATCATCTACGTAGTATTATATAGTATAGTATATATATAGTATATATATAATATCATATATATAATATATATATATATAGTAGTGAGAGTATATATTATATACTATAATTTAAGTATATATAATTATGTATTATATGAATAAATATATGAGAGATAGTATAGCTATAGTTTAGGATATCTATAGTATATTAGTATTCATATTATATATATATATATTATAATATATAATATAATATATCGAATATTATAGTATATTATAATAATATATAATTATAAATATAATGTTAATAATATTATATATCTACTATATATATTTATATTTAGTATTATATAGTATATAGTATATATATATATGATAGTATTATAATATTATATAGTATATTATTTATATATATAATATAATATATATTATCATATATAATATATATAAATATAGTATATATTATATAATATATATTATATATATAAATATTATTATGACAAGCTATTATGTATATTATATATGTTATATATATATAATATATATAATTGATATATAGTATATAATATATAAGATATAAATATATATATAATAAATAATAGTATAATATATTTCATATATATAATTATTCTTGATAATTACCACTAGGTGGCGGTCGAGATGCTACCGTTTTAAATTTTACAAAAATGTAAAATTGTTTTCAGCCTCCCAATTAAAAAAACTCCACGCACCCGCTGAATAATATGATAGTATATATATATATTATGTATATATATTATTATATTAGTATAATAATGAAGGTATATAAATATTCGTGTATGTGATAATAAATAATATAGATATATAGTATATATATATATATAATATATAGTATATTATTAGTATATAATGTGTTGTGGTGTTCGGTGTTCTGTTGGCTGTGTGGTTGGGAGGAGTACTGTGGGTGTGGTGTCGCGTGGTATATATACTGAGTAAGAAAGAAAGACATAGTCTATGTATCTACATGATTGATAAAGGAATTTTAACAAGTAATTAGCGAAGTAATTTATTTTTAATTTCGTTCCCCCTTTTTTTTATGTTTTAAGGAAGGGACTCCACACTACATTTAAAAAAAGAAGAAAGTCTCTCTCTCTCTCTCTCTCTCTCTCTCTCTCTCTCTCTCCTTCTCTCCCTCTCTCCTTTCTCTCCTCTCTCTCTCTCTCTCTTCTCTTTCATTATCATGTAAGCCAATCCGCTTTGCCTTCCTCAATCTAAATTCCATCCAATTAAAAGTTTGGTTGTAATTTGTAAAGCCTTGGCTCGTCTTCATCTCTGTCTGTTCCGTGTCTGTTCCGTGTCTGTTCCGAACAGCTCGCCAGAAAACAATTTTTTAATCCCGTACGAAACACAGAGAGAATTGTAAATTATTTCACACGTTTCTTAACACTGAGATACACATGTTTTTAGAGCAGAGTCCGTGTAAACAAAACAGAAGAATAAACACACGCGTTATTCTTACATATTTACCTATATTGACAAAAAAAAAAGAGACAAAATAACCGTGTTAATACACCAAGTAAGCATAAAAATCCAAAAGAAAATCCTTCCTATAAAAGTTTTTGGAAAATTTCGTTCAGCTTAATTTTATATAATGATGATACGAGTAATATTATTGCACAAAAAGCTTATTTAATCTTTTTTATTATTTATTTCGTGGAATATTTTTATTTCAGAATTGGATTTCTGGTAAAACGAACAAAATCAACCGTGTTATTTATGAAGCGTTATATATATATATATATATATATATATATTATTATATATTATATATATATATAATATATATATAAAATATATATATTATATATATATTGCATTATATATATATAATATATAATATAGTATATATATATATGGGTCCTCATAAGTTGGTGGATAACGCTGTACTGTACTATGTAAAGAGTCCCTATCTCAGGTAGGCTCTTGTGTGAGAATAGCATATACTATCCCAGTCATGTCCCTGCGAGGGTAACGCCGGAATGAACACCATAAGATATATATTATATATTATAGATATATATATATATATATATATATATATATATATATATATATATATATATATATATATATATATATATACCGTGTGTGTGTGTGTGTGTGTGTGTGTGTGTGTGTGTGTGTGTGTGTGTGTGTGTGTGTGTATGTTGAAGGATGTGAGAATACGTTTTGCTTTTTCGTTGTTACGAATGTTTATTCATGTGTATAAAACACTTGAAGTTCCTTAAAAAAATATACTTATTTTTGGCCTTCGTTCTTATACAAATAATACATTTGGGTCCTTAAAAGAGCTCTCTCGTTTCCATTTAAAGTAGAGACTCTTACCCTCTTCAAACAACTCTTCTCACTCTTCAATGAAGAGCTGCTCCCTTATCTCTTCTTTTTCCTCTCCTCGTCTCTCCTCCTTTCCTCTCTCTATCTCCTCTCCTCCATCCTTCTTTTCTTTTATTATCTTTTCCCAATATACCTTCCTTAGGTAAGAAGAAAATCTCTTCCTCATACCCCTTCTTTTTTTCTTTCTTCTTTTATTATCTATCTCCTTTATACTTACTTCCTTTACGTAAGAAGAAGAAATAATTCTATTTCGTTTTTCAAACAATTTTTTCTTTTTCTTTTTTTTTCTTTTTTTTCTTTTTCGAAATATAAAAATTTTATGTCTTGATCCCATACTTTTTCTTCGAATACTTTCTTCAATCTTCCAAAAGCTTCCAGAATTTAGCCTCAAAGCTCCTTGAAATTACCCCTCAAATCCCTTCAGAAATATCCCTCAAATCCCCTCGTAGAACTCGAGTTACCCCCCTTTCTCGTATCCTCCCCAGCTTCTCCCGCAATCCGCACTAAATCCTGCTAAATCCTTAGAAATCCTTCGCAATCCCTCAGTAAATCCCTTTAGCAAGATACGAATTGTGAGATGGACCATTTGTCAGTTTCAGCTGGAGGGGCTCTTCGGCTCTTTTCAGTTGGAGGATCTCTCTCTCTCTCTCTCTCTCTCTCTCTCTCTCTCTCTCTCTCTCTCTCTCTCTCTCTCTCTCTCTCTCTCTCTCTCTCTTTCCGTGAAACAAAAAAAAACGGGAAAATAAAAAAAATGAAATGAATAAATAAAAGAGGAAACGAAAAACCGCAAATATAATGGAAATAAATTTGGAAAATGTTCGTACAAAGTACAGTCGCCACAACACACACACACACACACACACACACATCACACACAACACCACATCACACACACATCACACAGACCACACATCGCACCGACACACAATGATATATATATATATAATATATAGTATATTATATATATATTATATATATATATATATACCTCTGTGCCAATTAAATTTTCAATATTAGTTATAAAATTCTTGGATATAATATATTTTAGTATTGGATAGAACCTATAGAATTCTTGTTCTGACGGCTAAATTGAATTTAACTTGGAAACATCCATACGAGAAACCATTTGGGAATACAACGAATTTGCTAACAGGCTAGTACATCAAAATGAGCATTATTGGAACGCGTAAATAAAAAAATATAATAAATAAATACGAATCAGCATAAATTGTTAGACTCTGATTTTGTAGGTCGAGACATATTGTAATAAGAATTAAAAATAAAACAGTGAATTTAAAATTTAAGTAGATGATTTGTGAATATGATTTACATTTTTAGCATTGTTGAAACCTATACTGAAAAAAGGACATTTATTTGTTCTAATCAAATAATATATCCCTTAAGTGAGTCCGTTAATTATGTATTTCCTTTGTACATGAGGAAACTAGTTTTCCCAGGGTAATTCAACCTATTTTAAATAGGTGAACCAACATTATGGATTGTTCTAATTTTTGCAGCAGTAGAAGGAAACAACATCTACTCGGTCTATTTGCGTTATTTTATGCTCGGCAAATGAAAGCATTGCTCTAAAGAGAAGATTTTGAACTTTTCCTGGAAGCTATTGGCAAGGATTATCCATAAGTCGTGAGTTTAGAATTTATTAAAACTTAAAAATATTATTTTTACTTAAGACAAGCTATCTAGGTTAGGTCTTAGGTTTACGTGCAATGGACACTCCATTAGGTAAGTCTAGGTTTACGCAACGGCAATCATCTAGGTAGTGTCTAGGTCTCACGGCAACGACATCCGTTAGCGAGGTTTAGCTGTACGGCTTTTAAAAGTCTAGGTTATGATAAAGTTTGTTTAGGTAAACATTAGAATTTCAGTTTTTTTTTTTTCTTTTTTTACAAGTTAAAAT
This sequence comes from Trachelipus rathkii, assembly GCA_015478945.1. NCBI lineage: Eukaryota > Metazoa > Arthropoda > Malacostraca > Isopoda > Trachelipodidae > Trachelipus > Trachelipus rathkii. The sequence goes on from JABUQX010018836.1 coordinate 30,983, forward strand.
TTTACCGTCAACTGGGCAACCCTAATCTAGAAGGGGTGTAATTACGATAACGTCCGAGCAAGGACGAGTGCAAAGCCTAAGGAGAAATATTGCTCCCACTATCTCTCACCGCCTAGTTGCGACCTGGACCGCTCAACTTTGTTGGTGAGTGCCGTCTATTACCCTGAGCTACCGGGCGCTTTTTAAATAATAATATATAAAGATCGCCCATACTCATTGTCTTGACTATCGCCTGAATTATGCTTCACCATACTCCTGGCCGTTAAATACATCATTTCTCTCTATTGGTAACGTCTGACCACAATCTTGTAGCCTTAGTGCTGGAAACGCGCTCCAGCAGCTCCCCCATGCCCTAAACTAATTTCTGGCACTTTAATCGGGCTAATTGGGGGGAATTGCGTTGTTTTTTGGCTAACTACCCTTGGAATGTCCTGCTTTGACTCCGGGATGCCTCGGTCACTCGCTGAAACAGTGGGGGCCCGAATCACCGTGTATAGCAGGTTTCCATGTCATCTTCAACCTAAACTTTTCTCCCTCCAAACCATGTTCGATGAAGCTTGGTCTCGCGCCATAGGAGAGAGACATTGGCGTAGTCGGCATGGAAAAACTCTTCATTCTCTCCTTTACTTCGCCTTATAATTTCATCGCCTTGCAAATCGTTGCAGGAATATCTATGCGACAGGCTAAAGCTGCACTTTCACTAAAAGAAGGTGCCACAACCTGCTTGGTTCTCCCTGATAAAAATTTCTGACCCCCTTGCAAAAACATCTCTAACAACTTTTGTAATATCTGCTCTTTCCTCCCTTATTACGCTCGAATGGTACTGTTGCACTCTCCTTCTGAAAAGCCAATCTCTCGGCTCCTTTTTCATCCTAATTGCCTACCAGTACCCTGGAACGATCGGCCATCCCTCCTCCTACCTCCTCTCCTCTCAGGTTTCCATGTCTTTACCTGTATTACACAGACTGCGTGGTGCCATGGAGTCCTGGAGATCTAATGAACGTCAGAAGGCTAGTGGCCCGGATGGCATGCTCCTCCCCGTGTTTGAGGGTGTTAGTCTGGGCTGGCGCCTGTCCTCGTTCTCAACACTACTCTCCATGTCTATACTTATGACTTTCCTCAGTGCTGAAGCGCGCATATGTCCAACCGATCCCGAAAAAGGTAGCGGCTCTCAATTCCTTCTAACTATCGCCCTATATGCTCTCACTTGTATTCTGTCTAAAATCTTGAAACTCTCTTAACACTCTCATTCCTGACATCGAGTCTCCATTCCTCTTTCAGATCAATCAGTAGGGCTTTCGTCGCTCGAGGGTCAACTGTGACATACTTTCCTATCTAACTGATTTCTGGTCTTCTGCCTTTAGGGATCCATGGGGAGTCCTGCGTGGTGACTGTTGACTATCCAAACTTTTGACCGGTTGCACGCGTCATCTGCTGCTCTTAAGCGTCCTTTCCTTGGGTTCTGCCTTCTCTTGCTTACTCTTGTCTAGTTTTTCTCCGATCTTGCTCTTAGATATTTGTTGATGAGCGACCTCTTCCTCCTTTCCTGTTAATTGTGGGTTTCTTCAAGGTTATGTTCTGTTAATTCTATTCCTAACTGTTCATCCAACGATCTGTTTCAGCTGTACTTCAACTCTGTTCACTCTATGCCGATGACTCAACCTCCACTCTTCTACTCACTGTCAATCGTCCCTCTTTTGCTCTAGAGTGCCTCTCGTCTTCAGCTTCTGATTTCTATCCTTGTCGATCTGGATGGATTTCCCGGTGGGGTCATCGCAACCTTGTAAAATTCAACTCTTTAAAACTCCAACTTCTTTATATCTCCCTCTCAAAAAACCCTCCCAACTTTCCTATTTCCCTTCGACGGCTTCTTAACGTCTCCCTGTGAAATAAGCATAGGACATTGCTTGGTGCTTAACATAAGCAACAAATATTCTTGAAACTCATATTTTTCTTATGGTTGCTACGGGTGGCCGTCATAGACCTGGGAGTTCCTGTTCGTCGGAATTTTTCCTCTGCAATACAGCTACTCCAGTCTTATATAGGGCCTTATTCGCCCTTGTATGGAGTTAGCTGTTTCACATGGTGGCTCGGCGTCCACCTTTCTATTGTGATAGGGGTTAGTCAAAATCTTAAGATGACTTAATAAACTGTCCACCTACTTTCAACTCTCTTGACCCTGTTATTCTGCTGGACGTGACGTTTGGGCGCAGCTATCCTCTTTTCTGTAGTTCGACAGCGGTAGATGCCTCAGGGGAGTTTTGGCGCGCTCGTATTCCACCTCCATTGCGTCGCCCTCGCGATGCTCAGGGGTGCCATGCTCTCGCATGAATTTTTGCGTGAGTATTGAGAACGCCAGACTGTTCGTTGTGGTGCCCTTTCTTTCGCATGCTCGCGTTCCTGTTTCGTGTGAACTCCTTGCCTTCTCCCTGTTTTTTCCAACTTATATTTAATCTTCCCGCTCTTTAAAGCCCACGCTGCGCTCAACCTGAAGAGATTTTGCCTAGTCTGGGACTTGGTGGGGTTTTCCTTGTTTATTCTGCCCCTCCTTGAAAGGGCTCGGCCCGTGATGGGTGTTAACTGCAAAAATATATCATACTATTATATTCTATAGGTATATATATATATTATAATAATATATAAGTATATAATATATATATATATTATATATATATATAAATGTATATATAATATAGTATATATATATTAATAAATTATACATATATTATAATATTATTCATATATAGATATAGTATATATATAATTATAATATATATATTATTAT
>JABUQX010018837.1:17500-20000 GCA_015478945.1 Trachelipus rathkii
ATGTGTCTTACAAGCTTCCAAAATATATTTAACATTAGTCTTAAATGAATTATTAAAATAAAAGATGTAACAAAACATCAGGTTTTTAGGAAGAACTTAACAATAACCAAAATGACCAAGAGTAAATCTAAGCATTTTTTTTAATAGTTTTGGGAGATATAACCTTCAACCCATTATCAGGACTTGTAGTATGATGAAAAACTAATTCAAAATTATAAAAAAAAAAAAATCAAAGTGCACACATTCAAGTGACAGTCAATAATACTGTAGTATTATTATAACATTTTCCAAATGTGAATTATCATGTAAAAGCTTATGAAGCCAAATAATTGAAGATTTAAGTGAATAGAGAGAGATCATGGTCTAAAATGCAGAGTATAAATTTTAAATTTTTAACATTTGAATCCTGAGTACGATCATGGGGTGACGAAGCAAAATTGGCAGAAAAAGGAGGATAATAAAGGTGGTTCAAAATTTGATAGGAAATGCTCTTATGTTCAGCAATGCAAATGGAGAGACTGAGTCATCTTTCCTACATAGGTGGCAATACAGATATATGATGATCATAGAAATAGGTAACATTTGGGAGCTTTTCTTTAGATCTGAAAATTTTTCAAATTTTGCTTCATTCGAAAAAAAACTAATTTCAAATAAACTGAGAGCATTTTTTTAAGTCCAGCATTTGATTTCATAGGTCATTCTTCCAATGAAAGATAACTTCATAAAGATATTTATACAGGAACAGTTAATTCAATGGAAAATATCAGGCTGAATTTTGAGAAGAGTATTTTTCAAAGTTCATAATCAGCTACAAAGCCTAGAACTTCATTCTTCAGAAACATCTTTAAGAAGTCAAACTCATTAGAAAAGGAAATGTAAGAAACAATTTTGCAAGTCCTATCAAAAAGCTCTTAAATCAAATTATCTTTGGGACCAGCATGCACAATGTAATAATATTAATGGGAAACTATATACTACAAAGGAAATAAAGTCTTCTGTTTCTTAAAAGTATGCAAACATTTCGGAAAAAGTTTTATGTTTTCAAAATTAGAATAATAGTGTTCTTTTTATCCAATTTAAATTGAAAATGGAAAAAGTGGTTTCCTAGAGCGGATGCATTTGGAAGCATTTTCACTATCTTTTATTCAGTGGCCTGTATGATTTTGCTGTTCAAAGGTGAAAAAAATTTTTACTCCCTCATCTTTTTACTCTACTCCATCTGAATGTCATAAAAATTCCTAGTGCTCCTTTTTCTACTGATCTTCTTTTAATGATCATATTACTTCTTTTTCTAAACAAGATTCTAAGAGGATGGGTGTTCTTCAGAATTTCATCACATCAACCCATTTTGCTTTCTCTCTACAGTGGTGCAATTCGTTCCTATATGGAGTATGTCTCACACATCTGGAATGGTTCCACTCATACAGCTCTCCTTGAAAAGGTGGAGTATAGGTTTTTTTTACTTGCCAATTCTCCTACTCTCACTAATTCTCTCCAATCTCATTCCAGCCATCGAATTGATCAATAACTATATACTATTCCTATTTCAATGTACACTGCTCTTCCAAGAATATTATGACCATCTAAAACAATTGATGACCAAATATGTATATTTCATATTAATCAGGGCCTTAACACCATCATCTTAGAAAAGAAAGGTCATTAAGAATGATTTAAAACAGGCTACCATATTTGAGCCAATTCCGGACTTTTCAGTCTCTGACATCCCTAAAATGATGGATAAAATAGCTAATTATACAAAAGGGGTCAATTTTTCATCACGTGTGTATCTGATCATGTCCGCGGTGAAGAATTTGTACATACACAACCAAGAGCGTATCCTCCGAGTTGGGGCCCAAATTATAAAAAAATTACCTAAAAAAATTATCCACAGATGAAACTGTATGTTATGAGAAAACATTCCATCAATAGTTTTATGAAATTTGAAGACCTGGCGTACTCAAAATTTAAATGGGAAGATGAATATTGTCTTAATGGTAATAATGTGCTGAATTATTTTTACTATTTCGACCAGACCAGTATGGAGTATGAATTCACTCCTCATGGTCAATATCTGAAAAAAAAGCTCTTCCTACATTCTTCATTAATATATGATGGCCTACATGTTTCTGGGTCAAATCATGAGGAAATATCTAAAATGCTTTATTATAGAGAAATCTAGAAATCTCCCACAAACGCCCAGATTACTCAATCAACCCCTGAAGATGAATGATCAGATGCCACCATACTGGAAAGAACACATATAAGTGAAGAGCGGGATAGAATTTTAACATCTAGCATTAGTTCTGCCCAGGCTTCAACTTCTTAAACATCCACCGAAATGGAACTCCCGTTAGGTACCGCTCCCTTGATGAGTTCCCCACAATCTGAGATTATAACCAGGCTATCCCCCGGTAGTACCAACATCCAACATATCTCAGATGGTAGATCAACGGGAGTATACCACATCATTATTGACCCCACAGCAGTTTCTTCCTCA
>JABUQX010018837.1:25000-27500 GCA_015478945.1 Trachelipus rathkii
ACTGTAGGTGCTGCCGTTCTCTGCTAGTTAAATGTCAGCTTTAGACATACTTACAAATATTATATATTATATATAATATATTTATATATATAGTTATATATATTATATATACTATATAATATATATATATAATATATATATATATATATAGTAAGTAATCCCGTAAAATGGGGGAAAATCGGTCACGAAGGGGAGAAACGGTCATATCATATATTGTTAATATTTTTTTTTAATTAAAAACATTTTTTCAATTAGAGAAAGGTTTTTTAAGTAGAAAATAGATTACCTATATTTTAACCATATATAAAATTTAAGTAAATTAACTTACACCTACCTTAGTAAAAAAATTTCAACTGGAAAAAATTTTTTTTTTTTTTTGTTTTTGGAAAAAAATTTCTAAGACCTCGTGAATGTCCGTGAGAGTTAAGAGTATCAGAATTTTGACAGATGCATATTGGGAAGTCTATTTTTTAACCTTTTCATGTAAATAAATTTAATAATATTAGTTATTTTCATGTTATTCTTTTTTTTCATTTCTGAATAAATTCGATCGAGCAGTCGTGGGAAAGCCGGTCCAGTATATACTTGTAAAAAAATGTTCCATGTTTTTTTTAGTTTTTTCATTTTCTTCTTTTTCTTCCTTTCCCTTGTTTTCTAGGTTCTCTAGGTTCTTTATCATAGTCTTTCTTTTATCTAGTGTTAAGGATAAAAAAAAAGTTCACGTGAATATATATATACTCATATAAAAAAAAAAAAAAAATGCCTATTTTGGTAAAAAGGTGCATTATTATTCGTTATTGACTATTAAAAGATTAGCAAAAGCTATTTGTAAAAGCAGATTTTAAGAACTGTTATGAAGAATAAAGACTTTCAATGGTCAAAAAAAGTGAACTGGATAATAAGTGAGGATATATTTGTGAAACGACCTCGTATGCATTTGCTTTCGATGACAAATAAGGAATAAAGTCCTTGGGGAAAACCGTATGATTTATAAAAGTTGGTAGTAGAACAAGACTCTCCGAGCGAGCAATATCACCACGAACTTCTTCACCCGAAAGAACTGAAGTTATTTCTCCAGACTGAACTAGTCGTTTTAGTTCATCTATAGAAGGGAGTGTGTTGCTCTCAGTTACTCCTCTTGTTCCTAAAGTATCTGAGGATTGTGTAACTGAGCCCTGTCTACTAGCTGAGGAAGTATTTGTAGAAGAAAATCCTTTGTCAGATCGTCTCTTTGTCCACTCCAAATCTCTCATAAGAGACCCACAAACAGCCATGTTCAAGAAGATGCCAGAAAGTATCATTAAACAGCCACGCCATTCATAATAATCCAAAAGGTGTTGAATGATTGGAGCAAAAATAAAAGTGCCAATGCCACTCCCAGCGACAGCTATTCCAGTTGCCAGAGATCGATATTTTTCAAAGTAAAAGGCAACTATTACAATTGCAGCCACATAACAGACAGCTAAACCTAACCCTGTGATCATCCCTACCGTTAAAAAGAGAATCACAATTGAATTTGCAAATGAGCTAAGAAAAAAACCGATACATGATATAATAGCCCCCCATATAGTAACTGTTCTACACCCGTATCGGTCGGTCAACAGAGATGCAAGTGGGCCAGCCAGTAAGGGAATAGCCATGAAAAGACTACCTATCCATGATGTTAAGGATTTGCTTTCTTCAAAGTAATCCAAAAATTCAACATATAACACTCCAAAAGACATTGTGACCCCATCAGCTATGCAGTGAACCATAAATGATGCAAATACAACAACCCAGCCCCATCCACCATCAGGAGCACGCCTTTCAAATTCAGTTGTTCTCGATTCACTGGTGTTTGTTGAAGAGGATCCAAGACTAGTTAAGCTTGAGCCAGAGAGCTGTCTGCTCCTTTTCTTCCGATTTTTTTTAAGACTGGAGAAGGGAGTACTTTCGCAAGAATCAGATGACTGAACTTTTGACCAAATTTTTGTAGTATCACTTTTATTATTAGAATAAGTTTTCCCGTTTTCAACCAAATAAGATTCTTGAATTGCCACACTGTCCATAATATTAAATGGTGTCTCAAACTGGACGTGAACTCCAGTTGCAGATTTATTTCCAGCCTTGAGACAACTTCCAGTTGGAGTTGTAGGCTGAGGCTGAGAGCTGGCAGTAAGATCTGAGTTCTCCCTCTGCAATAAAGTGGCCGATGATTCAATACTATTTTGGTCGTCGGATGTATCCGTAAAATAAGGACTACATTTATAATCAACTTGAAGATTGACCACATTGCCATTTAAGATGTCACTTTTTCTAGAATTACCAGATGATACAGAAGAGTAATCCGATATTGTACTCTGACTCCATGAAGGTTTAGTACCCTCATTTTCGAGATCTTCATGAGATAGTGATATTATATACGTATCATTTATATTTGAACTTACGGTTGAAGTTTTACAGGCAGTTACTGAAGTATTGTCATTATTCTTTCCCAATAATGGAGTTTCAGGTCCGTGAT
>JABUQX010018837.1:35000-59279 GCA_015478945.1 Trachelipus rathkii
TATATATATATATTATAACTATATATCTATATTTTTTAATTATTACTCATATATATACTTAATCCTATAATTACTCTAATAATCTATATATATTATCTATACACTACTATATACTATTAACTATATCTATATTTCTATATCTTAATATATCTCTCTTTACTTAATCTACTCATTTTTTTTGCCGTCGCTTTGTGCTACTCATTTAATATTTTTCTTCTTAATCGTGAGTTAACTTCCTTCCCAGCTGCTTAACTTACCTTTTATTTATACTAATAAATATAATTTATAATCATCTTTAGTTAAACAAATCATGTCGGGCCATAAATCAAGCGTTGAAAACTTATCTTGCTCGATATTCGACCCCACTCTCCAATAAATTATTATTTTTATATCGGCTTACGACTCGTGTCCTACGGGGCACCAGCTTCCGCCAGTCCCTTGAATTAAACATAATTCCATATATTTTTTTTTTAAAAGTACATACTGTACCGTTTACATCAAATAATGACCTATTTTTTCTCTTGACTCTCATTTTGAGAGAGAGAGAGCTCAGAGAGAAGAGAGTAAGATCGAAGAAAGAGAGAGTCATCGAGAGACGAGAGAGAGGAGAGTAGTATGAGAGTAAGGGAGATCCCCATAACCTTTAAACTACATAGAAGGGGGACGATGTAAAATCTCCTTGAGTTTCATAACCTTCAAAACTCACTTTGGGGAAGTTCTCATTTTAGGGTCTAATTTTTGCACCAATTAGGTTGATTCAGGAGATCTTTACAATTCTTTTTTCAATCACAATTCATTATTAATTGCCGAAATATCATCATAAATATATTAATTCCTCTAATCAGAGAACATAGGATATGAGGAGAGTCGCTTAACTAATTAACATAATTAAATAATAATAATGTACTAAATGTCTATCTCATAATAATAATAATTCAATATTCAATTTATAATCATATTGTAGAAATATGGTATCTAGAAATTTTATTTACAATAATATAAATATAATAATACATAATATAAATTAATATATCTAACATTTTAATTATTTTATTATAATTGTTCTTTATTATTCATTATTATTTATTTTTAGTGTCTTATTTTACTTTATTATATTTATCTATTATTATTATTTATCTTTATTATTTCACTATCACACAATACCAGTTAGTGGAGGAGTGTATTTTTAAATATTTATTTGAGAAGGTCAAAGTCATGAAACAAAATTTTTAGGCGAGAATCCTCCAAACACTTCCATTAACTCCGCAATGTTTCAAGAGTAATGATGAATCATGCAAAGATTAACCATAATCGAAGTCAGCAGATTCTTATTACATAATAAATAATAATAATATATTGCTTACTCCGCTACATATTAGATAAAAGTATATAATTAAACTAATATTCAATAATAATCTACCTTAAAATCTGAAAATAAAATTCAAACTAGAATAAAAATTGGTTTGAATTCAAAAATGCCTTCAAGATTTCCTCCTGTTGTATTTTATACACCCCTAAAGAATAAAAAAATCATTATGTTCTAACTCTAGATTTTTTCATATGTTTCTCTTTAACCAACAATCTCTTTCTATGTTAGATCTTGCTCTGGCTCTGTACGCCACGCATTATGAAAGTGGTACTTTTCTACTCACTACGATAACTTTACTCTATATCTATATTTCTAGAATAATTATAATATCTTATATCTCTTTATATTATCTCTATCTCTCTCTCTCTTCATAATATCTATTAATATAAATATATATTATATATATTAGAATCGAACATGAGTAAGCAGTACTAATTATTGTCTTTATCCTCGTCATATCTAAGATGAGTAGCAAAGTGATAATAAATAAAAATGTTTAATTTCAATCATATTTTGACTAAACGTCTTAACTTTTATAAGTTCTTCATATTCATGATAGCTCCGTATCCAGGTGTTCTAAAAATAAATTACACATATAATCATCTTAAACAGCCTTTTTATTTATCTTTCTAAATCACTCTTTCATACTTATATCTATATATATATATTTAATATTCATCCCTGAATAATGTGTATGCTTTGTGAATGCTTACGTCATAGTCTGTATATATACATACTACTCTCTCTATATCATAATAATTCTGGTAGAAATATCTTCTTATATCTTGTATCAATCTATACTATGATTTTAATATATATAAATATATATATAATTCTTTAGTATATATATATAGTGAAATGCTTATTATATAATAATTTACATAATAGTTTATAGCTATTATCATTGACCTAATAATTTTAATTGCTTTATGTTTGTTTACTAATCTTTATGAATATATATAATTTATTTATATTATTTTACATCTTACTATCTATATATATAATAATAAAATAAATAACTAATAATATAATTAATATTAAAACAAAATCTAAAGTAGGTATATTAATATAAATTAATTATTTCTTTAGTCTTAATTATTAATATAACAGTCAAGAAAATCATATCCCCAAATCATAACTACTACAACAAGATTTGCTATTTGAAAATAAATTGACCAGCAATTAATATCCCATTATATTATACATACATATATGCATGCATACATTCTTCTTCTAGGTACATCCTAATAGTATCATATACTGTATTACCATGTTATTTTCTGTGAATCTTAACTCACTAACTTTAACAATCTACAAATTCTCTCCTCTTGCCTTCTACTATCATATTCATCTTCAAATTAACAGTGTCAAATGTCATTATAACATCATTTCATTTCATCACCTTCAGTTATCGATATTACTTATTTTCTCCATCATCTCTCTCTCTCCTGAATGTATGATCTCTATGATTATATTATATTATCTATATCTATCTTATTACTATATATAACCTTATATCTTATATAATAATATATTATAATCATTCTTTATTACTATCTCTCTCTATATCTATCTCTCTTATCTCTATCATACTTTTATTTCATCATCATCTCTCACTATATATATCTTATATCTTACATCTATTCATATCTTATATCTATAATATCTCTATATTATATTATTCATGGCGCTTTGTGTATTATGCTTCTAGTTGACGTTTTATAATGTCGGAAAAGAAAATAATTCTCTTTTCTGTTTTTAAATAAACTATCTATCTCTTCTTCGTAGGTAAATCACATAAACGTCCTATTGAAGATCTCAATGAGAGTGTGAATTCAGTAATCCAAATTAATTCAGTCATGTATCCAAAGTGGGAGGATACTTTGAAAAAAAGGTATAATAGTCTCAGGCCAATGGGGCTTCATATAAAAATTCTTACGGTTTAATATTAATAATATAATTTTTCATTTTCTCTTTTTCACTTTTCTTATTGTCGCTCTATCTATGGTATTCCAAATATACATACTTCTTTCAGTCAATATAATCGTTCCCCAATGTTAAAATGACTGTACTAATTTCATCTAAAAAATACACATCAGTGAGATAATATGAAAATTACTTGCCAAACAATGACATAATATCATCTGTTTATCCCCTATAGTTCCATTCTAATTATTAATCATATATATCTATCTATATTATTCATAATATATTACTATTCATCATTATATTCTCACTATTAATATATCTTAATCCTTACTTATATCTCATATAATATAATATATATAATATATATATTATCTCATCTTAGTATATATTAATATATCTATTAATATATAATATAATAGCCTCATACATAATATATATATATTACTATTATACTACATATATATATATCTAATATTAATATTAATAATATATTATTATATTATAATATATAATATATATTAATATATATTAATACTATATAATATATATATATTATATATTAATATATATATATTATATCTATATATATTAGTTTATTAATTATATATAAATATATTGAAAATATAATATATATATATATTAATTATAATTATTATTATATATATATATATAATATAATATATATTAATATATTATATTAATATATTTAATTAATTTAATTATAATTATAATTTATATTATTATTCTTATAAATATCTCTTATTTTATTATATATAATTAATTATATACGGGGGGTAATGGGAATATCTCAAACCCCTAATTTGTTTGTTTAAATCTTTATTATTAAAATATAATATAAAATATATATAATAATATTATATATATAATATATCTATTATATATATATATTATATATATATTATATATTTATATTTAATATTATATATATATATAATATATTATTATAATATATCTATATATATTCATATTATGTATATATAATAATATATATATACTTATATACGTCGTCATTATCACATGTTCAATTTCCTAACTTGTAATTAATTCAAATATCTGAAAAACTAGAGTTTCTGCTTGGAAATTGCTCAAGGAAAGTACAGTATTTGTATGGTTTCATGACCAATATGGCTAAAGTTTGCTAAAGGATATTGATCGGCCAACGAAGCGATAGCTAACCTGATTTATAGGCGTAACCGCATCGGGTGTTTGCCAACGTAGCCGGGCGTTGGTTTTATTATATCTCGACTATTCTAATATTAATCGCGGCCCTTATTAGTATTACCTAATTGTGAGAAAGCAATGATATAAGAGTGAACTTTGTACTGTATTGATATTCTATTTTTATTAGTAATTAAGCATTCTGTTGTTAGTGTTGGTTCCTTATTCGCTTAATCTTGTTAAGTCTGATGTTATATACGTTGCTGTTATAATATATGGTATTGAGATTAGTGTTAGACACTTTAAGTCATCTAGTAATCATCCGAACAATTTTTTAATGTTCCGTTCACGATAGCGGCCGAACAAGAGGATCCGAACCCTTTTTTTATTTATTCTCCGAGAGCGCAATCACGCGAGTTAATCGTCGCGATAGCTCAATAATAGCTCCATCGCCTCTTAAATCAGTACACTGAGTCAAACGTTGAAATATTATTATAATCTAAATATCTATATATCATATTATATACTCTTCTATATATTTATATCTAATATATATTTATTACTTAAATCTATTACTTCCGAGTTATCTAATATATAATTATATTTTTATATTATTACATATTTTATATCTTAATTCTATTTATTATATATATATTTATTATATATAGTATCTTTAAATAATAATAATTAAATAGTATAAATTTAATATATATCTATATATATATATTATTTAGTGTGTGAAATGCTCTGTTACTATTGCTGGTTCATCTATTGTTGTGTGTAGTTGTGTGTTAGTACAACTCCACCTCAGAAAGGGTATACTGGTACTCCAGTTACTTAATATAATCATATATTTTATATCTAATAAATGATATTTATTTTTAATATACATATTTATTTGTAATTAATTAAATGCATAGAACAGTGGTGGTCAACCTATATAAACAAAATTGGTGATAGCAAGCTTCTCTGACTCTCGTTATGTTCGTTATTATTATTAGTTACGGTAATAAAGATAACATACATCTTTATATTATATTCTTTTATTCTTTTTGTTTATATTATTTAAAGTTTTAAGGCAACCATTACTTAAGTTTCTTAAGTATTACTCATTCTTTACTCCTAATACCTTCGCTATATCTGAAGCCTAAAATAGGATGCAGTCGACATAGATAAGAAGTTCGGTTACTAACGACATTGTTAAGCCGCTAGGACTAAGCGTCTCGTGCGGTCTCCTTGTACCCTTCGCCTACCCTGTGCACTGATTCTCTACTATGTCATATCAAAATATTACCCCTCATTTTTCGTATTCAAAATAATCTTGCATCAGTGTCACTTATTATATCTCATTAATGTATATCTCTATCTTATTAATAACTCACAGATCTTACAATTGTAACTCTTCGTTAATAGTCTGTATACAATCTTGATACGCATTCTAGGTTAATCATTTCTACACAGATATATGCATGATTTGTAAGATATCAAAAATTCTAAGAGATTGAAATATGGTGTTACCGAGTGTGTTGCCAATTTACTCAGTTTCTGTACCAGATGTCAGATTAAAAGTCACCGAATATCATTCTGAATTCATTCTAATAAAAATCTCCGAAGAATGAATCCCAAAATTTGAATTCTACTAGATTGTTTTTCTCTTATTTATAAACTGAGTTGAAAATAACATTTGCGTTTCAGACTATTACATAAATATACAAAAGAAAAAGAAGTCGTTCAAAGAAAACATTTGTATAAAATATTTATGTACATAAATTTATACACATAAATGTATATAAATCAGTGCAAAAATATAGAAAAATTAAGCATCTTCACTATCAGTACTAGAAAAATAATCATAACACCTTTCTTTCCATTCACTATAACACACCTTTTCTATGTTTCATAAATTCTTTCATATCAAACCATTCATCTTTCTTGGAAGGACCACAACTTTTCTCTAACAATTTTTCTCTCTTCGGTGATACAAACAATTCTCTTTCTATATACTATATTATATTATATATATATCTATCTATATATTACTATATTCATCTCGTATCTTATCTTCTACTATAGCTATATCATCTATATTCTCTCTATATATTACTCTTCACTGTAACTCATTACATTTCTATTATTTATATCTATCTCTATATCTATATATATTCTATATTACTATATTATATATCATCATCAAAAGTGTATAATATCACTCAACAATATTTGATTATTTCCAAATACTTATTCCGCTTGAATCGCGTGCTTACATAAAAATTGTCACCGTTTTCTCTCTCTTCAATCTATCAATTATATATTTAAAAATATAATTTTCACAATTTTAATAATTTTTTAGAAGAGAAGAAATGAAATTTATTGGTTAAGAAAATTATCTTTAGACTTGTCACAATTCTGACACATGATAAATGTTCATGGCGTATGCTCATCTGGTATATCGTCGTTCTAGATGTACATTTTCTGATAGTTTTCATATTCAATAATTTTATTTTTTATTGAACCCTCTGTATCTAATTTGTTCTTTATCAATTATCTGTCTACAGTTCAAAGAACTTTCAATTATGCATATATAATTTCTATCTTCATATTTATATAATTATATTCTTAATATTTATTCAATTAATTCTATATATATTATAATATCTCTCATATATTCTTTTATTATATATATACTATAATCTCTTATATATATATATATATATCATAATATATAAATTTATTATTATTTTTATAATAATCTTATTCTATATTCTAATTTATTATTATTACCCTAGATCTCTTTATCTATTATTTCCTAAATCTTATAATATATTTATTTTATATATATATCTCTTACATATATCAGTTTAGTAGTCGGACTCCTACATACTTCACGTGGAGCTCGGGTTTAGCAATTCGAGTCTTCTCATCCCATTTATAGTAAAACGAATACTATAAATTCTTAATTACTTATTCCCTCAAATTTCAATAAAGTTATATAGATTATCAAATCTATATTTATCTCTTTTAATTTTTTATGAAAATTGGTTCATATGAAGAAATTATTACATAATTACATATATAAATGCAATTATTATAAAATTTTGTTAAACAAAAAGTGTAAGAATCTCGCCATTGAATAATGCTATTTTTCAAAATCAATATATAAGTTGTGACTTAGCTCGGGCCTCTTCCGAACAATGACTAGTCTAGATAGAAATATATTTAAGACCAGTATACACTAGGAGGGCTCAATATTCCTGCTTTAGAATTTTAATTTTTTTTTACAAGTTGTCTGTTGTATCTCTTTTTCTGCCTAACTACTAGGAATCCTAATAAAAAGCCTAGTTTTATTCAAAAAAATAACATTAGAAATATATCAAACATTTATTCTATGTTTACTTAATTCTAGTATCACCATTATCGGATAACCATATACATTAATATTTCTTATCAAAATCTCTATCTCGTACCCTATCTCTCTCTGACGAATTTTACTCGTCATCTTTGGGATCTTCTCTTTATAATGTAAATACTATTAATAATCATATACATAAATAAAATAATAAATATTTTATAACAAATACCAAAATATTTTAATAAAAATACCTAAATTCCAAAAATAATAAGAAATTATCATAACATGCTAATAATAAAATAAAATAAATATAATAATAAAATAAAATAATAACGAATTAATGAAAGAAAAATAAATAAGCTAACTCATTACATAATAAAATTGTTATAAATTAATGGAAAAATAGTCATAAATAAATGAAATCACTCCAAGTTATCTAATGTTAATTATATTTTTTCTTGGTTTTCTAATTATATACTATAATATCATCTTAATTCATCTCTATATATAATTACTATGTATAATATATATATCTTATTCATCTACCTTTTATATATCATATATCTTTTATATATCTATTATTTTCTATTATCTCTATCTCTCTTTATCTATATATACTACTCTTATTTTATATATATTATATTATATATATATAATATAATATATTATATATATATATATATATATATATCATCATCTCATTACATATTATCATAAATCAATCTTCTATATATATCAATACATAAATAATTTTATATTATTCCTTACTATATACTAATATATATTATATATATCTATATAATATCTCTAATATCTATATATGAGAGAGAGAGATGAAGAGGTCAAATCTGCAGTGAGAGAGAGAGAGAGAACGCGAGTAGTAAAAAGTTACTTGAGACTGTCCTCGTATATATATATATATCTATCTTCTCTATCTCTCTATATATATCATCTATATATACTTAAATATATTCTTCTTCTACTTATCTATATCTTCTCTTCTATATCTTATTTCATATATATCTCTATTCATCTATATATATCTAATCTATATCTCTTATATATATCTATCATTACTATATTATTTAAATTTAATTATTACTCATTAATAATTTCTATTTCTAATTTATATCTTCATATTATGATTATTATATAATCATCTATTATTATTTCATCTATTGGCTATTTGTATTCTATTTTATTTAATTATTTATAGTTTATATTCGGGTTGTGGATACTAACTGCTTATGTATTAGTAGTAGAGTTCGTCTTATATATGTATAATGAATTAGATCATATCTCTCCATATTTAGTTATAATCTCATATGTATAATATGATTATATTTCTAGCATATCTATCGCTAAGTAGTTTATATTACCTATAAATATAATTTAGTAAGTATTATCTGATAAGCCTTATGGTCTAGTATAATTATTAAGTATATACTATATATTATCTATCTCTAGATATATATTATTAAGATAATGATTTATTATTCTAATGGCTATAGTTATAGTATTCAGATTCTTCCTCTTTTCTTTATACTGCTCCCAGAGCACATTTCTGGCATGGTCTTCTCTTTCATTTCTCCTTTTTTTATTCTTTTCTAATTCTATTTTAAATAGAGACATTATCTATGCTTCTGTATATTTTTATTTCGATATGATGCAACACTCATTACTTTTTCTCTATATCTTTCTTTTATAATTACTCATTATTCCTTGGTCTATATTTTGCTGCTGTTCAACACATCATGTCTTTTCGTTTGTCCCATCATTTCCAGAAAGTTCTTCTTCATCTTTATATTCTCCTTCATTATCTCTCCATATTCTGCCTATGTTATTATTGTTCTATTCTCTCTCTCTCGTATCAGCTGAGAAGTATTCTTTCCCCTTTCTGTTTCTGCTGTCTCATTAATCTATATTATCTTCACCAATTCAAGCTTTAGACATGATCCCAGGATTAATTCTTCACAAACCACAATTTATCTTGTTTGTGCTCATTCACATTGTTCATTAGTCATGATATGAATTCATTTACGAATATTGATTTTCTGTACACTAATGCATTCTAATAATATTACTTTTTATCTGATGATATAAATTTTGATACAATTAGTTAGAATAGTGCATTTTGCAGTGAATGTTTTATATGATGATATACTTTTATTATTTTCATTATTATATTAATATATTATTTCATTTCATAATATTTTTATTTAAAAATGCATCAAATTCTTCTATATCTCGTTGCTCCGTTTTCATTTCTTTACATGTCTTTTTTTTTCCATTTAATTCTTATTAATGTAATTCTTGCATTTATTCATCTATTATTTTTATTTATGTAGTTCGCTATTATATTCATTATAATTATATTATTATATATACCTCTATTATATATTACTTCTGTAACCTTATTTATCTCATCTCTTAATATCTCTCTCTTCTCTCTCTATTTCTCTATATCTCTTTATCTCTTTATTTCCTATTTAAATAATTGTATCTAATATTCTATATTTGTCAGTATATAATAGTATTAATTGAAAGTAACTTATTCTATCTTCTTCACTTGTGGCTGTATTATTTGATCTCTATTATAATTTTTTTGGCTGGGAGCATATGTTAACCAAACATCAATATTTAATTATTTTATTCATCTTATATTTATTTTATTATAATTTATTTTATATTTATCATATTATTCTATCTTACCATATCATATATATTCTCTTTATTATCTAACTTCCTCTATATCATTTCTTCTCTCATATATACTTAAATGGATCGTCAACTCTTTATTCTTTCACTCATATTTTCATCTATTTTATAATATATATTTACTCTTACTTACTCTATCTATATACTCTTTATCTCTATTATATTATTCTTTTTATAAAGTCCTTCGTCGTTCCCGGCATGGATTTGTCGGTCCTTAGTTACACACTTTCAAACTCCGTGAAATGGAACATTTTCGACCTATGATTCTTATTTTCATATATCATTATACATCTTCAAGTTATTTTTTCTTCAAAATCCTCCATTCTTCTATTCTCTCTATTTTCTTTTTCTTTCTTCTCCTCCTCCTATAACTGTCTCTTTATTTTCTTCTTTTTTTCTTTTTCTCTCTTTTATCACACTATCACAATCACATTCTCTACCTCTATCCATCCATTATACTCCATCACACTCTCTTCATATTTAACTTTTATCTTTACTCTTATATTATTCTTCATTACTTTTATTCCATACCTTTAATTCATTCATTACTCTTTAATTCATATATTCATATCTTCATTCAACTTCTCTATCTTTATCCCTTCTATTCTTCTATATATACTCACTTATCTTAACATATCATCTCCTTTACTTCATCTCTCTATTTACTCTTATCCATATTACTATCTACATTTCTTTTCAATTTATTATTTTTCTCATCTCTATTTTCTCTTCTATCTCTTCTTTATCTTCTCTCTTCACTCTATTCTTCTCTCTTTCTAATAATAATCTATCTATTTCTTTTAATTCATTATTTATATTTTTATTCATTATTATTTCATTATTTTATTATTCATCATTTTATATTTTCTTATTACTATATAACATTATATAACTTCAATGTTCTATTGTCTTAATATATTATCCTTATTATTATTTTGTATTTCTATTATACTTTTCTTCATTCTCTATCATCTCTCTTCTTCTATCTCTCTCTATTTACTTCTTCTCTTTATATTTATTCTCTCTATCTTTCTCATCTCTTCACTCTCTTATCTCTCTCGATATCTTTTTTCTCTACTTTATTGTCTATTTATTATATCTTTTCTTTTTCTTATTTTACTCTTATTTTCATCCTTATTTCTCTCTATATATATATTTATCTTAATACATCCAACTTATTAATTACTGCGTCTATATCTATATCTTCATTACTACTCTTCTCATTATTATTATTATTTATTTTCTCATGGGTGTCATCAATTTTCATCAGTTAATTAGGGAATATCTCTTATCTTTGTATACGACAATTAGCCCATGTCAGTGTACTTAGTTATAGATGTATGGCATTCTTCATGTTACAGTTATGGCTATTTTCTCTGCAAGCCTTCCTGCTATATCAACTATCTTTCGCATTAATTCGGTCTGTGTTCCTTGAGTCTTATTCCATATTATACAATGTTCACTCCTACATTATTTTGAACAACAGTCAAGTTCTTGTTTTGGCGCCTCTTTTTCCCTTCTCGTGAGGAAAAGAGTCTGCCAATCACATAATCAAGGTATATCACTGATTGTTGCGTGTTCTTGTGTTGGATTCCTCCTTCTAGTTCAGGGGAACGACAGCCTCACCCAACATCCTACCTCTTTTCGGGTTCAAGGTACGCTTTGTTCTTAGATATGAATCTCCTCTCTTTTCTTCTATTTATCTTCGTCTTTCGTGTTTTTAGTTGCTGGTATTTTTACTCTACTCTCTATTTATTTTGATTATGATTCCTTATATTCTCCTTCTCATTAATTCGGTCGTCTGCAGGTTTTCCTATCTTATTTTTAAGTGTTAATGGATCCAACCTCTTTTTCTTATTTCGTGCATATTTCTTATTCTCTTTTCATCACGTTAGTTCCTTAGCTTCCGTTGAACTATTTTTCTATTTTTTCTCTTTTCATCTATTTTCTTATGTGCTTTAACTCTCTCTCGTCTTGTATTTCTATATTTTTATTTTGTTTCCTATCTATCTTCTCCTCTTTTCCATTCTCTCTTCTTCTTCTACTTTCATCTTCTTTTCTTCTTTCTTTCTCTTATCTCCTCTCCTTTAACTGTCTTCCCTCTTTCTCTCTCTTTCTTTCTTTCTTCTTCTTCTTCTTTCTTCTGTCTCTTCTTCTCTTTTCTTTCTCTCTCTCTTCTTTTTTTCATCTCTTTTTTTTTTGTTTCTATCTATCCTTTTTTCCTTTTCTTTCTTTTCTCTTTTTCTTTTATCTTTCTATCTCTTATCTTCTTTTCTTCTTTCTCTTTCTTCTTTTCTTCTTCTACTTTCTTTCTTTCTCATTATCCTTCTTCTCCTCATTCTCTCTCTTTTATTCTCTCTCTTTCTTCTTCTTCTTCCTCTTCTCTTTCTTCTCTCTTTTCATTCTTTTCTGTAACTCTGTTCGCTGGCCTCTATTTCCCTTCACATCTATCCCTTTTTTGATCTGCTTTCCTCCCGTTTGCTTTTCTTTTTTATTTTCCTTAGCCACTTTAAATTTTCCCCCCATTCATTTTTTCGCTCCTTCCGGGAGGCACGCCCTCCTTTTCTTCTTCCTTTGGTCTTGGAAAGCTGCCTCTTTACACTTCCGTTCTGGGTTCCCCCGGGTGCCAGCTGGCGTATGGGGTTCGTCCCCCCTGGTCGTGCGGGTGGGGGCTTTTCATCTTTGGTTCGTGGATCGCCTTGTGGGGTCGTCCCCTCCCCCCCCGACTTTCCATTTGGTTGCTTTCCATTTTTAACGTTGTTTTCTGTTGGGTGCGCGTGTTCATCCTCGTGTTACCTCTCAGTCTTTCCGCCTTGCTTCCTCTCTTTGTGATAATTATCTCCCTTCTCTCTCTCTCTCTCTGTTCCTCGTCATTCTGCATTCTCTTATGGTTTATTTTCTTCTTCTCAATTACTTCTCCTCATAATTGGAGTGACACAGGTTCTTCATATAATTATAATAGTATACATATATAAATTAAAAATACTATAAAATCTAATATAAAAATAAAATAAATATCCGTTAATTAGCAAGAGTGAGATTTAATGTATATTTTACTTACTAGTATTGTATATTATATAAATATATATTATTTAGTATAGTTACGAATAATAGTAATAAATTTAATATTTATTAGAGTCATCAATATATTAATAACGTTGAAGAATAAAGTTTATACTATAATATAATCATCATATAAATAATATATAGAGCAATAAAAAGTCAGTTATATTACTTCGATAAAGCTGAAAAAAAAGTTCATAATAATTGATATCGATTAGCTTCGTGGTCGGTGATTTTAGGGTCCTAGATAAATTTCATAACTATCGCCATAGATTTATTGTATATAAAAAGCTGAAAAAATATTAACCTATTAAAAAGAACTTAACAGTTTCGGGAGTTATTACGAGAGAGGGAGAGATTCCTATTTAGAAAAATTGCGTTAACCCTACGTTCACTCTAGATAGTTAAAAAGCTAAAGACTTTCTTTATGTGTATCGGGTGCGTCTTAAGCATTATATCATGTTATTACCTGTCACAAGAATCTCAATTCCATATAAATGTATCTGGGAAGAAAGACTTCTAATATTAGCTCCCTCTCCCCAATTCTGCCTTTATTACTCTACATCTCTATCTAATATTGTACAGGGAACTGCCATACCTCGCGCTCTCTTCGTCTGAAAAAGTCTAAAAGAGATTGGGATTAAAGTCGACGCCTACCTATCTCTCTATGCGCACATTATAATGTGTTTTATACAAATGCAATTGTGCATGTCATTTAAATATTGCTTCGACGTCATGATAAGCTCGTTAAAAACATACAGTCAATTAACATCAAGTACAACAATTTTTAAATTAACTTTTTGAACTCCGTACGAATTGTATTTAAATGTGTAGTTACGGTTTAGTCTCTACTCCGAAGGTCGATACTTCATTATAGTTACCATATGTCACAGTAGAAGCACTACCACGAAACGTGGGTTCGTTATATAGTTGTGCTCCCAATATTACAGGCTTGCCCACAAATTAGGTCTTCGACGAACAAAATCATTTTCCTCTTTCAAAAACAACGACTTATATACGTCTGAGCTATATTTACAAATACATAGAAGAAGTTTACCTTCACCGCCTGTCTTAAGTATAACACGAGGAAATATCGGGATGTTGCTTCTAGCATATCAATGAACAGATAGAGACCAACGGATCTGAATATGCACCAGTGATTATATATCTGTTCGCATCTTTTGTGTAAATTCTAAGTGTGGTAGTGTTTTTATTAAAGATAAGAGGAAACATTAAGATGGAATTGCTCTTTTTATTAGATTCGATAGTGCGAAGGATTAGAACAAACAACCCTCAAATATTGCGCGAAATCCGAGCACCTCTTTGCTAAATTAAGAGAAAGCTATTAGAATGTTCAACGAAATAGTGAGTTTCAGTATGTCATAGTGTATTGTTCATTAGACAGATCATGATCACAAAAAATTGATCTCTTCTGTACACGATATGGTTAAAGTCTTTTTTCGAGACGATCTTCTATAAGAATTGGTAGTATTTCGACACACAGAGCATAGATTGTAGTTCTCATCACCATTTCACTGCAATCGAAGTACCTAGTATGCATTAGTAAGAGAAACACACTTGTAAGTTAATATCTTGTAACTGTTCAATGAGCGCAGATGATACCCTCTAACACTAGATCATCCCATAGTTAAAGATAACTACTTAAACACTCAATCACCCTGCCTACTCTTTCTATTATCTCGCATAACTTAGTGCGCGGACACGACATAGTTCAATGTTCTGCCCCAACTATTTCATGTGAACAACATGATTCTGTTTAGCCCGTACAAAAAATAAGAAATGAAAATGGTTCAAATTAAGCCCACCAGCTGGCCCTATCTTCACGAAGATAATTGTGACGCAAAAGAGCCGTCTGCGTCACGACAAGAATCCGTCGTTTCTTAATAAATGAGTAACATCCGTGCTAACCCGAGCCCGAGTGGGTAGGAGTCGACCTACTGAATATCGCCATGGATATACTTGAGTTATTTATTAATCAATTTTAAAAACTCATAACAAGTTCACGATAGTATATATCAAACTCAGCTGAAGAGGAGGATAATAGTGAACATCCGCAGAAAGTAGTGATCCGTCATCACTGATCCGAGCTAATCATCAGTATCCTACAAAATCTATGATAGTACCATTAACCAGGTAAATTACGCTCATTTTTATATATTCCGCTTAGTCTCAATACAATCAATAATTCTAACATCCCTATTTAATCTGCATCTTTATCATTGGTTTCGCTTATCTTCTTCAAAGCCCTTTGGCAACCACAATCGATAGAAAAGCTTCGAGGGGACTGTTCCGCTCGGAGTGTATCAATTTAATATATACGGGTTAATAAGCTAAGCAAAAAATTTGCCCCATCCCTCGTACGGACCTGCATAATAATGAGGAGCCTCCCGCCGCAAACTCTAACTCATCTAAATTACATAGCCGTTGAAATTATTTACCGGTCTATCTCTAAAATAGTTATATTACTTAGTGCACCGTTATTTTAGTCACTTTATACCCTCCGGTTCCACAAGTCCGACTAATGTCTTGCCACCTCCCTTCTTTCCTTATTCCCACTTACACCTAATGTCTTCCAGTGATGGTGCTTAATTGAATTATACAACACTACTAACCATCATATGGAAGTGCTGAGGAATTCAAGAGGTGGGTACAAATTTACCTCAATGTTCATAATAACTTCCTTGTATTCACACCTTTAAAAACGTAATATGTGTGAAGGATACATTACGTTATCTTACTTTGTTCTACTTTCACCTTACTTGATCTCACTACTTTATTTATATTCAATAATTAATAATATTTTAATTATAATAATAATTTATATCAATAATCATATAGATTTTAGAAATCATTATTTATTATTTTCTTAAAAACAACTATGATACCAAATATTGATTCTGAAACTGAATCAACTTAATATTACGTACCACGTACTAGCCAGCACTACTTCAATGGAATTATATAAATCTATTCATAATTAAAATATACAATAATAATGAAAAAAAATGAACTAAAATGATATAATAATAATCCTTATCAATTTAACACCAACCACCATTCACATTCTACTTACAATAAATGTACAAGGAATTTGCATTGCTCCTTTCTAGGGTGGTGCTGCATATTATGCGAACTCTAAAATAATTATAAATATGGAAAGCTAGATTAATGTAAGTCACCTCGACTCAATATAAAAAATATTATCACACATAATAATTTTGGGGGATACTAACTACCATTAAATAAATATCTCGACCTGGTCGCAATGACGGGTGCTCGAAAGAGACGTAGATCTCTTAAGTTGGATTGTGGGTTAATCTGTAGCGCTTAATCATATCTTTCTTTTCTATATGTCACACTGTTCTGTCCCCTTCCCTTTGCATGGTTGTATCATCGGTCCTTTTACAATCATATTATTGGTAAATGGGGGGATGGGGTTGGTCATAGATATATATGCAAGTGAGACAATCGGACAGCCAATAGAAGCAAATACTCATAAGTCAAATCCCAACGAAATTCTTCGAGTGCTGAAGACAGCTTGCTTAATGCTTATGTAAGGTAAGTTACAGCCTGCTTGTGGGGAGAGTAAAGGGTTTATTTGGCAGATTGATAATTAAATCTGAACTGTGTAATCAGGGTGGGTCTAATCACAACGCACATACCATAATGATTCGGCTAACGATTATTTCCTAATTTATGATTCTGTGCGCGTCTCAGCGCAAAAATGTATTATTCATCCACATTCGTTAATTGCTTAATCTGAAACCATTCTTATAAACAGAAGACTGGCAGTTAAATGTCGCTCATAATCAGCTGCTGGCGGGAGAGAAGGAAGTCGTGCACATAAGTGAGCCATTTCGCGCAAATAATCATATCTGAGTGGGGCTTTAATGAAAAGATATTTGTAAGTCTGATCTGGGTACTTGAAGGCCAATGTATCTATCACTCTTCCGTTATCTCTTAATTTTTTATACCGCTGATGTATAGCACTAAAATATTTTATGATGTATTGACATTTTTTAAATTTTCAAAAATAGAATTTGTTACACAGTAAGCGTGAATGGCCGAAATAATTTTGACCACCCTCTTAAAGAAAAGATTTTACTTGTTAATGCAAAAGTTACAAATAAGTACCTAGTAAAATTTTGATAGAGTAGAAAAAACCTAGTTGAATTTATTTTTTAATATTAAATATTAAGATTGCTCACACCTCTTCACCTCTAAATTTTCTTAATAACGTATACATAACTCTAATATTAACATATTGATCTGCCGTGGTCTGCGAGTCGTCCTCAGTCGGCTGCTGCAAGATCCCGCCGAGCGCGCGCCTTCTACCGTTCTTTAAATTTTTCAATGAGGCTTAGCTTCTGATCGAAATAATTCTGAGTTTATTTTCGTAAGATCCCTATTATCTCACGAGAACCACCACATCGCAAAATCTTGAAACAGAGAAAAAAGGTGGAAATAGAAATTCTTTGAAAAATTATCAACACAATCAACTACAATTAAGTAGAGATCGATTGCCCACAGCAATTAATAGCTGAGGAGACGGGTTCAAATAACTACTGAGCGCGAGGCTCGAAGAAGGGCCAGCGCTAAATATTCACGCAGAGAAGAGTATTACTACTCTTGACTAGCCAACAATTATCTATAAAATAAGATTTAGGGGGGGGGTTAATAGGACCTGCCCACCTCTCCTTAAGCCCAAGGGAGGGTCCCCATCCAACTTTAATGCTCCAACAAAAAGCAGAACTTTGACCAGCCTCCCGTAGCCACAGGAGTCCTACCCGCAAAAGCAAGCCATTCACCTTAGGTCTTTTTTCGCCATGAGTGTCCTCCCAGAAAAGCGAATATATCGAGTCAAATATAATCTCCGATTTTAGAGATTAGAAACACAAAAGGCCAAGAAGATCAGGGAGTCTATGACTTCACCGCACCTTAGCAAGATGCAATACAATCAAACCTAGCAGGTGGAGCAACGTCACTTTTTCACCAAACTATTGACCGATGCGCAGGCACTTCTAGCTCAGTGCCAAGGCCAAATTTAGCTCCAGACTCACACAAAGTACTTTTACCTTATTACTTCAACACCATCGGATCGATATTACCTCAGGCAATTCTTCCCCATTGAAGGCTTAATAGTTTACCGTCATCTCCTTTCACCATCTTTCAACCTGGTGATCACTTGATGACAGTCCTACAAGAGCCCTACCCCTGATTATCTCAGGCCTATATGGATGACCGTTTTGAATTCACTCAACAACAGTACCGAGAAGAAGCACTCACCAAATAGCTCCTAGAGAAAGTATTTCGTAAAATAGAGAGTTAGTTATAGCCTTTGCACCTCTAAAAAGATGTAGTTTTCTCATAAGTCCCACAATATGCAAGTTAGCCCTAAGTATCGAGAATTAATTAACTTGGGTAATAATATAAAACATTATGAATAAATGAAAGATCGGCATCAAGGACCCTATTCATTGCTATGAATAAAAATTGGGTCGAATATTTGGCTTTTAACACATACAGTAACCCTAAAGCACCCCAGGACATCAAAGAATTAAGATCCTTTACCTCAACGGCGCGAAGACTTCTAACAATCACGCCAGCAGCGTCCGTTATTATTCCTGAAATAAACCAGACCGCCCAAATACAATCTCATCTTATTAGAACCACGGAAAAAACCCTATTCCAAGCCGCTCCCCCGTGTTCTGTTGGGAATCACACCACCACCACCACCTATATCTAGAATACATGATATAAGATATCCTATTACTAATAAAATATATACTATAATTAATTTAAATATTGCTGTATTGATTATAATATATATTGCTATTATCTGTATCTATGCTTTTAATCCGTAGCCATCCTATCTTCTAATATATCTAATAAAATATTTAAATCCTACATTATCCACATAATTGTATCTGACAGCTGCTGTTTTAATTTTGGATCCATACTACTCTCCACTACGACGACTTTCCGATTGCCCTTTTTTTAGTTCATCTTCTCCGCCTACTGAAAGCAAATTAATGTAACGACGCAAAAATCTGGCCTTTTAGTATGACTTTAACAAAAAGTCCTTTCAAAGAAGTAACGGATTAATCTCCTCACAAATAAAAAATATTGATATAGATAAACCATACTGCACGTGAATCTACCGTTATCGATAGCACCTAACCAATGATGGGGTTATAAGGCGAGACATAGATGCTGAGAATGACGTACAAGAGATTTCTTTAAATATTCGATGAAAATTTCCCGCGAGTCTAAATATATTTATTACTAGTTCACAGCACACGTGCTTCAAGATTTCCTTAACAAAAAAGCAACAAATGAGCTTTTGAGAAGAAGGAACTTATTAATAAATGAATATCAGTATTGATGAAACACAAATAACGAAGAAAAGTGAACAGTACTGAATCGCGATGTTATCGGCGAAATACTTAATATGATCGAGGCTGACACACTCCTATAACGAACACATGAATAATTGGTTCCTCATGTCAGTCAACTTAGCCCAAGTTTAATGTAAGCCGAAGTTCCCAATAACAACGCTGTCCCATCGTAACGAGTAATAATTCTTTCTCAGTTCGTACAATACTCTACTCACATTCACTAACAAAAACCACTAAGAGTCAACCACAATAACAATATAGGCGCAATCTTAAAATCACAATACAATATTCATTCTTATCAATGCCTTTTCTCACATTTTGGACATAGCGCCGCGTTCATCCAAATTAAACGGTATGCGAAGAACGCCCTGCGGTTGTTGAGCAAACCACTGAGGGGATAGCGTTATAACGAGCAAAACTCACACTATCCGAGTGCTGGCCTGCGTCGGCACTGTCCAAATCTGGGCCTGAAGGCGTAAATAAAAAACACGTTTCGAGACACCTTTCTATCCTATAACATATTGGTAGCAGAAACCAAATACAAATGTAAATACACATCATT
The DNA here is from genome assembly GCA_015478945.1 of Trachelipus rathkii. Lineage (NCBI taxonomy): Eukaryota > Metazoa > Arthropoda > Malacostraca > Isopoda > Trachelipodidae > Trachelipus > Trachelipus rathkii. The sequence goes on from JABUQX010018837.1 coordinate 55,589, forward strand.
GAACACTCTGATCTCGGGAAATAGTTCTCTATGCAGAAAGAGAAGGAACTTTAAAGAATCCCTAATAAGGGTTGTAGATGGAAAGAGAGGATGGGTAAATGTGAAGAAAAAGGACATTATTCCCTCCGCAAATCTATACGCGGCACATCGCGCCAAGACCTTAATGAGAGGTAATAGGTTGTAGAGATAGGACAGCGAGATAGTATGTTAATATATACTTTATACTTAGATCGTTTAAAGTAATATGATATAGGATATATACATAATAATATTTTTAATAATATTATTTCTTATATAGACTTAGCAAAATTAGGTATATAAATATATATATGACATATCTATATATCTATATTTAAGACTATTACATAAAATACGCCTATTTACAGAAAAAATAGTATCGAAATACTTACCGTACATAGGTCAAATTGTGTAAAATTTAATGATAATCCATGGTAAGATAGATGTAATAATACACTATTATAAATATTACAAATTTATCAATAATATCATTTATAAAACAATAAAAAATTATAATATAATTATAAATAATAGATAATAAAATTTTCAATTAATTCAATATAAATAATAATAACAACCCTATTATTATTATTGGTATTCACGAGATTTATGAAATGATAATAGTTTACTCTTCTACTACGTTGATACCTTCTACCTTGAATTATGTGATACTTCTGGATTCATATTACTATCCTACCTGATAGTCAATCAATATTACAGACGATATTATATCGGCTAACACACTTATCTCAAAGAGACCACCTTCGGGATATCGCGCTGTCTTACCGTCGAATAAAATAGCGTTATTAGTGTATTCCGCAACATGCATTAAGAGTAGTGAAAAGCACTTGTAAGAATAGTTTGTCACACTAATGTCAAATCTGGAAAGACAGGTAACGTAGTCTAAACTCCCATATTTTAACGGGAAAATATAAAGAAGTTTGCCACTACAAGATTTCAAGATATTAAAGTGTAGATATACTATGTGAAAAATTACTCGATTAATAGAGTAGAGGAATCACAAGTCTGGAATCTTTATGTAAACTCATTTCTCTAGTGACGTAATGTACCTACCCTTACGTGTAGGGTGTGGCTCTATTCTCTCCGTCTAAGGTACATTCAATCTCTAAAAAGAAACAATTTGAATTGTAAAAATTCACAACATGGGTAACGTGATAGAGATGTCAAGCTAAATTTTTCCTGATGTGTTGGGAGTTTGTGCACCACGCCAAAACCCAAAAAAAATAGAAAAAAAAGAAAAAACTATAACCTTGCATTATTTCAACAAGTACCTAAATATTGTGGATGGTGAAGCCATTGGCCCCATCTTTATTTTGTCCAAATAACCGTGGAATTTACATACACTATATATTATAAATTTATGACGTAGTCAAGTAAATCAAGTATATACGGATAACCATTTCCAACAATGTCTTATTTTAGGTAAATACCGCTACACAATACTTTACCTCTTCTTTTCCCTGTATAAACCGTCTACCACACACACAAGCATGCATAAGCTACTCTATTCAGTAACTTCACCTAAGGATGAGATGGATAACACATATATAAGATGAATTCTCGACAGTATAATATTTAATATAGAAGCCATGGCTAGCTGAGCCAGGCATGGAAAGTCAAGGGTGGTTAGACGTATTACCATTCGTTTTATTCGCACTTAGGCTCGCTCCTATCTCCGAATCCGGCATCTGTCCCAGCAAATTGATGTTCGGGCAAGATATAAACATTCCTGACGGATTGATAGACCCTTCACTCCCAGACGGACCAAAAACCTATGATAATTATATTGAAAAACTGGCAGGACTCATAGCCAAACCACTCTCTCAAAGAACTAACTTAAGGAACAGAAATGTGTTCGTCCCTCGTAATTTAAAAGATGCTCAATATTTGCTGGTGAAAAGTCAACAGTACAACCGAGGGAAACTCTCACCCAGATTCCACGGACCTTATAAAGTCGTGAAGATCACTAACAATAACGCCCATATTGTAAAAGGAGATAAGGTGGTGGTAGAAAATTTAAGAAATGTCAAAATTTTCTATAATCTCGTTCCTGACCCACCAGAACGCAAGAAAAACGCGGAATAACAGAAGTAGAGAAAAAAAATGAGGAACCGAGGGAAAATAGCTCTTGAGGAAAATAAGAGTCTAAGACGTTGCTATGGTAATTAATACGAGAACAATAGTGTTTATAAATGGTATTAAATATTCATATTGTAAGTTCTTTCACCTTCCACAAGTAGTATTTCACCTGTTCTTCCTCTTTCCTCAACTTTATATTTCCTGTATTCAATCGAAGGAGAGTAAGAAAGTATCTCTGTGAAATCGAAAACAGGGGCCCTCACCCCTGTTCTCGCGAGGCAGAGATCCTTTGTTCGCACTCGAGGGCCACCAGTCTAGGGTGAAATTAAAGTAGGGAATCTTTGTAAAGACAATAGCATGCAGTGTCTTAGAGTGTATGCATCTCTGTAAGAGGCTAATTGCAAGTCTCCTGCTCTCCTGCATATCACTTTGCATTAATGGTGGTCTGCTTCATACTTACACAATGTATACATTATTTGAAAGTCAAGTGTTTGGCGCCTCTTTTTCTTTCCCAAAGTCAATGGCCAAACAAACAAGGGTTACAAATATATCCCTCTTTCCTGAAGGGACGCCACCAAATCCTACCCGGGAGTCTTGTGGAGAACCTCTTAGCGTGAGGATGCCCTACATAAATTTGTTAGATTGTACCAAAAGGCCGGCAGGTCTATTAGGATAGGAAATTAGTGCATTATCTTATCAGTTAGTCTGTCTTATATATGATAATAATTTCTATTAATATATAGTATATACTTTCTCTCAATACTCATGTAATATTAATAATACATCATTCAAGTTAATACTATATTAATATTATATTTATATTCATTGTATATTATATTAATGTAAAATACCTTCTTTATGTTCTTGATCTTTAGGTTCGTAATACTTAAATCGACAATAAAAAGTTCACCTAATCATACTGACGGTACGTAATGGAAGTGCTCTTTATGAATCCCCTCAATTTGTCCTATTTGATGTGCTGTTCGATTAGTGATTATTATTATTCGGTGCCTTAGGCAAGATAAGCTTTATATGATATTATATTTATTTAATAAGTAATTATTATAAACCTAACTATGAAATAACCTATTAGTATTATAATATATCTAGTATTAATACTACATTGTAGTATATTATTATAACATATAATATATTATTATGTAATTAGTTCCTCACTTGACTAATATTGATATATTAATGTAAATCATAGTTGTATATGTCTTTACCTTTTAATAAATTTATTATTTGTAGTATTTTAGGGACTCATAGTATATATATTTATATTAAAAATAGATATAATGAATATTAATATATTTATATATATTTATATTAATTTTATCATTGTGGATTTATTATTTATTTATTATATTATTATATATATTATTAAAAATAGTATTTATATATATTATTAGTATTTTATCATTATATTATTTATAATTAGTAGTAAATATTATCATATAAAATATAATATATCTATATTATATAATATAATAATAGTATATATATATATATATATAGCCATAAAAAATAAAATATAAAATAAATTGAGTAAAGGTATATATATATATATATA